>SJYA01000881.1:1522011-1602661 GCA_006410615.1 Neotragus moschatus
GTGTTCCCTACAAATTCTTTGTCTATATTTTCTTTTAGATGATGATCTTAAAAATTACTATAAACATATTAGTTAGCATCTAGACAACCACTTTATCTTCAAACAGCATCATGCAGTTTTAATTCCTACTTCTCCATTTGTCTTTATAGAAGCCATAAGGAGTCATTTTAAGTGACCACATTGAGTTTTAATGCATTGGTAGCATGTTTGCCTGATGTCAGATCAGCAGCCAGGGGCTTACCTGGTGGCTCTGTGGTAAAGAATCTGCCTGCCTATGCAGGAGACACGAGTTCAGTTCCTGATCTGGGAAGATCCCACATGCAGCAGGGCAACTAAGCCCAGTGTGCCACAACTGTTGAGCATGCGTTCCAGAGCTCAGGAGCCACACCTACTGAAGCTGACATGCCCTAGAGCCTGTGCTGTGCAACAAGAGAAGCATTGCAACGAGAAGGCATGCACCACAATTAGAGAGTAACCCCTGCTCACCCAACTAGAGGAAAGCTCGAGCAACTGCAAAGACCTCGCACAGCCAACGACATATAAAATAAAATAAATACAACTTAAGGTCAGCAGCCAGAACTTAAGTGTTCTAATATCAAAACAGAAATGCTTGTCTCTTATTCTCAGTTACACTCAAGTTGAACTATTTTGCCACTTAGAAACATGCAAGTTTTCTTTGGAATAATTGTTTGCAATTAAAAATTTTTCCATAGCACGCAATTTGTCTCTTATATTAACTAGTAAATGAGATCGATTTGACAATGTGAAACAAATTCCTGCCAGCAAGTAACATAATGAACTAGTCTCCTGATTACAGGCTAGTGTAAAAATAAAGAACCACTGAAGATTTAATGTAGAGGTGAGGCATTTCAGCTAAATGAAGACCAGGTGATGTCACTGTGTACCTTATGAGAGAAGTTTCTCATATTTAAATGAAGAAAAGGGATGGGAGACTTGAGTCATCCCTTGGCACAAGACAGCTTCTGGATGGCAAACTTGGAAGCCCAAACAACATGTTTTTATATTTCAAATCACAACATAGCCAAGGAAAACAATTACCCACTATACTGAAATAATATGATTAATTTTTATTGATTAATTTTTTAATTGGAAGATAACTGCTTTACAGAATTTTGTTGGTTTCTGCCAAACATCAACACGAATCCATGAATCAGCCATAGGTATGCATACCTCCCCTCCTTCTGGAACCTCCCTCCCATCTCCCTTCTCATACCACCCCTCCCCACCCCTCCAGTTTGCTACAGAGACACTGTGTTCCCTGAGTCATACGGCAAATTCCCATTGACTATCTATTTTACATATAGTAATGTAAGTTTCCATGTTACACTTTCCATACATCTCATTCTCTCTTTTCTTCCCCACCCCACCACTGTGTCCATAAGTCTGTTCTCTATGTCTTTGTCTCTATTGCTGCTGCTGCTGCTGCTAAATCACTTCAGTCATGTCTGACTCTGTGTGACCCCATAGACAGCAGCCCACCAGGTTTCCCCTTCCCTGGGATTCTCCAGGCAAGAACACTGGAGTAGGTTGCCATTTCCTTCTCCAATGCATGAAAGTGAAAAGTGAAAGTGAAGTCACTCAGTCATGTCTGACTCTTAGCTACCCTGCAAAAAATTTCATTAGTACCATCTTTCTGGATTCCGTATACATATGTGTGTTAGTATATGATATTTCTCTTTCTCTTTCTGACTTACTTCACTCTATATAATAGGCTCTAGGTTTACTGATCTCGTTAGAACTGACTCAGATGTGTTCCTTTTTATGGCTGAGTAATACTCCATCCTATATATGTACCACAGCTTCTTTATCCATTGATCTGTCAATGGACATCTAGGTTGCTTCCATTTCTAGTGATTGTAAATAGTGTTGCAGTGAACATTAGGGGTACATGTGTGTTTTTCAATTTTTATTTCCTCAGAGTATGTGCCTAGTAATGGGATTGCTGGATCACATGGTAGTTTCATTCCTAGTTTTTTAAGGAGACTTCATACTATCTTCTACAGTGACTATATCAATTTACATTCCACCAATAGTGCAAGAGGGTTCTCTTTCCTCAACACCCTCTCCAGCATTTATTGCTTATAGATTTTTGATGATGGCCATTCTGACCAGTGTGAGTTGATATCTCATTGTAGTTTTGATTTGCATTTCTCTAATAATGAACGCCTGAGGTCAGGGGCGGCAGCTGAGAGGAGCAACCCCACGTCAAAGGAGCAGCGGCTGCGCAGGCGCAGGAGGGCCGAGAGGAGCTACTCCATGTTCAAGGTCAGGAGGGGTGACCTCGTCCAAGGTAAGGAGCAGCTGCTGTGCTTTGCTGGAGCTGCCTTGAAGAGACACCCCACGTCCAAGGTAAGAGAAACCCAAGTAAGACGGTAGGTGTTGCAAGAGAGCATCAGAAGGCAGACACATTGAAACCATAATCACAGAAAACTAGTCAATCTGATCACACGGACCACAGCCTTGTCTAACTCAATGAAACTAAGCCATGCTGTGTGGGGCCACCCAAGACAGGAGGGTCATGGTGGAGAGGTCTGACAGAATGTGGTCCCCTGGAGAAGGGACTGGCAAACCACTTCAGTATTCTTGCCTTGAGAACTCCATGACCAATATGGAAAGGCAAAATGATGATACTAAAAGAGGAACTATCTGGGCTGGTAGGTGCCCAATATGCTACTGGAGGTCAGTGGAGAAATAACTCCAGAAAGAATGAAGGGATGGAGCCAAAGCAAAAACAATACCCAGCTGTGGATGTGACTGGTGATAGAAGCAAGGTCCAATGCTATAAAGAGCAATAGGAACCTGGAATGTCAGGTCCATGAATCAAGGCAAATTGGAAGTGGTCAAACAAGAGATGGCAAGAGTGAATGTCCACATTCTAGGAATCAGCGAACTAAAATGGACTGGAATGGGTGAATTTAACTCAGATGACCATTATATCTACTACTGTGGGCAGGAATCCCTTAGAAGAAATGGAGTAGCCATCATGGTCAACAAAAGAGTCCGAAATGCAGTACTTGGATGCAATCTCAAAAACGACAGAATGATCTCTGTTCATTTCCAAGGCAAACCATTCAATATCACAGTAATCCAAGTCTATGCCCCAACCAGTAATGCTGAAGAAGCTGAAGTTGAACGGTTCTATGAAGACCTACAAGACCTTTTAGAACTAACACCCAAAAAAGATGTCCTTTTCATTATAGGGGACTGGAATGCAAAAGTAGGAAGTCAAGAAACACCTGGAGTAACAGGCAAATTTGGCCTTGGAATGCGGAATGAAGCAGGGCAAAGACTAATAGAGTTTTGCCAAGAAAATGCACTGGTCATAGCAAACACCCTCTTCCAACAACACAAGAGAAGACTCTACACATGGACATCACCAGATGGTCAACACCAAAATCAGATTGATTATATTCTTTGCAGCCAAAGATGGAGAAGCTCTATACAGTCAGCAAAAACAAGACCAGGAGCTGACTGTGGCTCAGATCATGAACTCCTTATTGCCAAATTCAGACTGAAATTGAAGAAAGCAGGGAAAACCGCTAGACCATTCAGGTATGACCTAAATCAAATCCATTATGATTATACAGTGGAAGTGAGAAATAGATTTAAGGGACTAGATCTGGTAGGTAGAGTGCCTGATGAACTATAGACTGAGGTTCGTGACATTGTACAGGAGACAGGGATCGAGATCATCCCCATGGAAAATAAATGCAAAAAAGCAAAATGGCTGTCTGGAGAGGCCTTACAAATAGCTGTAAAAGAAGAGAAGCAAAAAGCAAAGGAGAAAAGGAAAAGATATAAGCATCCGAATGCAGAGTTCCAAAGAATAGCAAGGAGAGATGAGAAAGCCTTCCTCAGTGATCAATGCAAAGAAATAGAAGAAAACAACAGAATGGGAAAGACTAAAGATCTCTTCAAAAAAAATTAGAGATACCAAGGGAACATTTCATGCAAAGATGGGCTTGAAAAAGGACATAAATGGTCTGGACCTAACAGAAGCAGAAGATATTAAGAAGAGGTGGCAAGAATACACAGAAGAACTGTACAAAAAAGATCTTCACAACCCAGATAATCATGATGGTGTGATCATTCACCTAGAGGCAGACATCCTGGAATGTGAAGTCAAGTGGGCTTTAGGAAGCATCACTAGGAACAAAGCTAGTGGAGGTGATGGAATTCCAGTGGGGCTTTTCAAATCCTGAAAGATGATGCTGTGAAAGTGCTGCACTCAATATGTTAGCAAATTTGAAATACTCAGCAGTGGCCACAGGACTGGAAAAGGTCTGTTTTCATTCCAATCCCAAAGGAAGACAATGCCAAAGAATGCTCAAACTACCACACAATTGCACTCATCTCACACGCTAGCAAAGTAATGGTCAAAATTATCCACACCAGGCTTCAGCAATACGTGAATGATGAACTCCAGATGTTCAAGCTGGTTTTAGAAAAGACAGAGGAGCCAGAGATCAAATTTTCAACATTCGCTTGATCATCGAAAAAGCAAGAGTTCTAGAAAAACATCTATTTCTGCTTTACTGACTATGCCAAATCCTTTGACTTTGTGGATCACAGTAAACTGAGGAAAATTCTGAGAGAGATGGGAATACCAGACCACCTGACATGCCTCTTGAGAAACTTATATGCAGGTCAGGAAGCAACAGTTAGAACTGGACATGAAAGAACGACTAGTTCCAAACAGGAAAAGGAGTACGTCAAGGCTGTATATTGTCACCCTGCTTATTTAACTTATATGCAGAGTACATCATGAGAAATGCTGGACTGGAAGAAGC
Source organism: Neotragus moschatus (assembly GCA_006410615.1). NCBI lineage: Eukaryota > Metazoa > Chordata > Mammalia > Artiodactyla > Bovidae > Neotragus > Neotragus moschatus. The sequence continues at coordinate 1,526,823 of SJYA01000881.1, forward strand.
ACAAGCTGGAATCAAGATTGCTGGGAGAAATATCAGTAACCTCAGATATGCAGATGACAACACCCTTATGGCAGAAAGTGGCTAAAAAGCCTCTTGATGGAAGTGAAAGAGGAGAGTGAAAAAGTTGGCTTAAAGCTCAACATTCAGAAAATGAAGATCATAGCATCTGGTCCCATCACTTCATGGGAAATAGATGGGGAAACAGTGGAAACAGTGTCAGACTTTATTTTTTGGGCTCCAAAATTACTGCAGATGGTGATTGTGACCATGAAATTAAAAGATGCTTACTCCTTGGAAGGAAAGTTATGACCAACCTAGATAGCCTATTCAAAAGCAGAGACTACTTTGCCAACAAAGGTCTGTCTAGTCAAAGCTATGGTTTTCCGGTAGTCATGGATGGATGTGAGAGTTGGACTGTGAAGGAAGCTGAGCACCAAAAATTGATGCTTTTGAACTGTGGTGTTGGAGAAGACTCTTGAGAATCCCTTGAACTGCAAGGATATCCAACCAGTCCATCCTAAAGGAGATCAACCCTGGGATTTCTTTGGAAGGACTGATGCTGAAGCTGAAACTCCAGTACTTTGGTCACCATATATGAAGAGTTGACTCATTGGAAAAGACTCTGATGCTGGGAAGGATTGAGGGCAAGAAGAGAAGTGGATGACAGAGAATGAGATGGCTGGATGACATCCATGGACATGAGTTTGAGTGGACTCTGGAAGTTGGTAATGGACAGGGAGGCCTGGCATGCAGCGATTCATCAGGTCGCAAAGAGTAGGACATGACTGAGCGACTGAACTGAACTAAATAATGAACTATGTTGAGCATCTTTTCATAAGTTTGTTAGTCATCAGTGTGTCTTCTTCGGAGAAATGTTTGTTTAGATCTTTTCTCCACTTTTTGATTGGGTTGTTTGTTTTTCTGATATTGAGTTGTATAAGCTGCTTGTATATTTTGGAAATTAATCCTTTGTCAGTTGTTTCGTTTGCTATTATTTTCTCCCATCCTGAAAGTTGCCTTTTCACTTTGCTTATAGTTTCCTTTGCTGTGCAAAAACTTTTAAGTTTAATTATGTCCCACTTGTTTATTTTTGTTTTTATTTCCAGCACTCTAGGAGGTGGGTTATAGAGGATCTTGCTCTGATTTATGTCATCGAGTGCTCTGCCTATGTTTTCCTCTAAAGAGTTTTATAGCTTCTGGTCTTATATTTAGGTATTTGAACCATTTTGAGGTTATCTTTGTGTATGATGTTATGAAGTGTTCTAAGTTCATTCTTTTACATGTAGCTGTCCAGTTTTCCCAGCACCACTTATTGAAGAGACTGTCTTTGTCCCATTGTACATTCTTGCCTTCTTTGTCAAAAAATAAAGTACCCATAGGTGTGTGGGTCTATTTCTGTGCTCTCTGTCTTGTTCCATTGGTCTATATTTCTGTTTTCATGCAAGCACCATACTGTCTTGATGACTGTAGCTTTGTAGTATAATCTGAAGTCAGGAATGTTGATTCCTCCAGCTCCATTCTTCTTTCTCAAGATTTCTTTGGTTATTCAGGGTCTCTTTTGTTTCCATATGAATTGTGAAATTTTTTGTTCTAGTTCTGAGAAAAATGCCATTGGTAATTTGATACAGATCACACTGAATCTGTAGATTGCATTTGGTAGTACAGTTATTTTCATAATTTCATCATTTCAAAAATAATGAAATATTCTTCCAACTCAGGAACATAGAGTATCTCTTCATCTGTTTGTGTTGTCTTTGATTACTTTCATCAGTGTATTTTCTGTATAGTTCTTTTGTCTCCTTAGGTAGGTTTCTTCCTAGATATTTTATCCTTTTTGTTGCAATGGTGAATGGGATTGATTCTTTAATTTCTCTTTCTAACTTTTCATTGTTGTTATACAGGAATGCAAGTGATCTTCTGTGTTGATTTTGCATCCTGTGACTTTGATAAATTCACTGATTAGCTCTATTAATTTTCTAATAGTATCTTTAGGGTTTTCTATGTATAGTATCATGTCATTTGCAAACACAGAGAGTTTTACTTCTTCATTTTCAATCTGGATTCCTTTTATTTCTTTTTCTTCTCTGATTGCTGTAGCTAGGATTTCCAAAACTATATTGAATAATAGTGGTGAGAGTAGGCACCCATCTCTTATTTCTGATATTAGAGGGAATGCTTTCAATTTTTCACCACTGAGAATAATATTTGCTGTGGTTTTACCATATGCCTTAACACTGTGCCTTAGCGCTGCCTATGGCCTTTACTATGTTGAGGTAGGTTCCTTCTATGCCCATTTTTTGAAGAGTTTTTTTTTTTTTTAATCATAAATGGATGCTGAATTTTTTCAAAGGCTTTTTTTGCATCTATTGAGATTATCATATGGTTTATATCTTTCAATTTGTTAATATTGTTAATATGGTATATCACATTGATTAATTTGCATATATGAAGAATTCTTGCATTCCTGGAATAAACCATAATTGATTCTGGTATATGAGCTTTTCAATGTGTTGTTGAATTTTGTTTGCTAGAATTTTGAGGAGAATTTCTGCATCTATGTTCATCAGTGACACTGACCTGTAATTTTCATTTTTTGTGTTGTCCTTGCCTGGTTTTGTTATCAGGGTGACAGTGATCTCATAAAATGAGCTTGGAAGTGTTTCTTCCTCTGCAATTTTTTGAAAGAGTTTTAGGATAGGCATTAGCTCTTCTCTAAATGCTTGATAGAATTCGCCTGTGAAGCCATCTAGCCCTGGACTTTAGTTTTGGGGGGAGATTTTTGATCAAAGCTTCGATTTTAATGCTTGTACATGGACAGATTTTCTTTCAGTCTTGAAAAATTGAACTTTTCTAAGAATCTGTCCATTATTTCCAGGTCGTTCGTGTTACTGCCATGTAGTTGCTCATAATAGTTTCTTATAATCCTTTGTATTCCTGCATTGTTTGTTGTAAACCCTCCTTTTTCATTTCTAGTTTTGTTGATTTTATTCTTCTCTCTTTTTTCCCGGATAAATCTAGTGAAAGGTTTGTCAATTTTGTTTATCTTCTCAATGAACCAGCTGTTAATTTTATTAACTTTTACTAGAGTTTATTTCATTTATTTCTGCTCTGATCTTTATGCTTTTTTTCCAAAAAATCCTTTGGGGAGTTTTTGTTCTTCTTTTTCCAATTGTTTTAGGTGTAAGTTAGGTAGCCTATTAGATGTTTTTCTTGTTTTTTTGAGTTATAAACTTTCCTCTTAGCACTGCTTTTGCTGCATCCCATAGGTTTTGAGTTGTGTTTTCATTTTCATTTGTTTCTAGGAATTTTTTTATTTCCCTTTTGATTTCTTCAGTAACCTGTTCATTATTTAGTGACATATTGTTTAATACCCATGTACTTGTGTTTTTACAGGTCTTTTTTCTTGTAATTAATATCTAGTCTTATAGCATTGTGGTCAGAAAGGATGTTTTGTATGATTTCAGTTTTATTAAATTTACTGAGGTTTGATTTGTGACCTAAGATGTGGTCTATCTTGGAGAATGTTCCATGTGCACTTGAGGAGAAAGTGTATTCTTCTGCATTTGGATGGAATGTCCTGAAGATATCAATGAGATCTATCTGGTCTAATGTGTCATTTAAGGCTTGTGTTTCCTTATTAATTTTCTGTTTTGATGATCTTCCATTGGTGTAAGTGGGGTGTTAAAGTTCCCTACTATTATTGTGTTATTGTCTACTTCTCCTTGTGTGTCTGTTAGTGTTTGTCTTACGTACTGAGGTGCTCCTATGTTGGGTGTATAAATATTTAAATTTGTTAAGTCTTCCTTTTGGATTGATCCTTTGATCATTATGTAGTGTCCTTCCTTATCTCTTGTAACATCATTTTAAGGTCTGTTTTATCTGATATGAGGACTGCTATTCCAGCTTTATTTTGCTTCCCATTTGCATGGAGTATATTTTTCCATCCTCTCACTTTCCGTCTATGTGTCTTTAGGTCTGAAGTGGGTTTACTGTAGATAGCATATATATGGGTCTTGTTTTTGTATTCATTCAGCCAGTCTGTGTCTTTCTGTAACATTTAATCTATTTACATTTATTCTTCATTGTAGGGAGTTTGTCTTTGTAGGTCTTTTTTCTCTTGTATTTCCTGACTCTATAAGTCCCTTTACCATTTGCTGCAAAGCTGGTTTGGGGGTACTAAATTCTCTTAACTTTTGCTTATCTGTAAAGCTTTTGATTTCTCCATCAATTTTGAATGAGATCCTTTCTGGGTAGAGTAACCTTGGTTGTAGATTATTCCTTTTCAGTACTTTAAATATTTTCTTCCATTCCCTTCTGGCCTGGAGAGTTTCTGCTGAAAGATCAGCTATTAAGTGTATGGAGTTTCCCTTATAGTTGCTTCTCCTTTGCTGTTTTTAACATTTCTTTTTTATGTTTAATCTTTGTTAGTTTGATTAGTATATCTCTTGGCGTGTTTCTCCTTTGGTTTATCCTCTATGGGACTCTTTGCACTTCTTGGACTTGATTATTTCCTTTTCCGTGTTGGGGAAATTTTCAACTACAATCTCTTCAAAAATTTTCTCATACTCTTCTTCTCTTCTGGGACCCCTATAATTTGAATGTTGGTGCATTTAATATTGTCCCAGAGGTCTATGAGACTATCTTCAGTTTTTTTTCATTCTTTTTACTTTATCCTGCTCTTCAGCAGTCAGTTCCACCATTGTATCTTCTAGCTTACTTATCTACTCATCTGCCTCAGATATTCTGCTATTGGTTCCTTCTAGAGTATTTTCAATTTCAGTAACTGTGTTGTTTATCTCTGTTTCTATTCTTTATCTCTTCTAGGTTTTTGTTAATTGATTCTTGCAGTTTCTCAATTCTATTTTTGAGGTTTTGGACCATCTTTACTATCATTATTCTGAATTATTTTTCAGGTAGTTTGCCTATTTCCTTTTCATTTTTTGGACTTAAGTGTTTCTAGGTTGTTCCTTCATTTGCACCATATTTCTCTGCCTTTTCATTTTTAAAAAACTTATTGTGTTTGAGGTCTCCTTTTCCCAGACTTTAAGATTGAATTCTTTCTTCCTTTTGGTTTCTGCCCTTGTAAGGTTGGTCTAGTGATTTGTGTAAGCTTCCTGTAGGATGTAATTTGTGCTTGTGTTAGTGGGAGGAGTTTTGTTTTTTGTTTTTTCCTTTTTTCTTCTTATGGGCAAGACTGTGTGAGGTGGTAATCTTGTCTGCTGATGATTGGATTTTTACTTCTGTCTTCTTTGATGTTTGGATGAGGTGTCCTGCACAGGGTGCTGCTGGCAGTTGGGTGATGCTGGGTCTTGTATATAGGTGAATGACTTTGTGGAAATTATCATTAATTAATACTCCCTAGGGTTAGGAGTGAAGAAGGTGATGGCACCCCACTCCAGTACTCTTGCCTGGAAAATCCCATGGATGGAGGAACCTGGTAGGCTGCAGTCCATGGGATCGCGAAGAGTCAGACTCAACTGAGCGACTTCATTTTCACTTTTCACTTTCATGCACTGGAGAAGGAAATGGCAACCCACTCCAGTGTTCTTTCCTGGAGAATCCCAGGGACAGGCGAGCCTGGTGGGCTGCCATCTGTGGGGTCGCACAGAGTCGGAGACGACTGAAGCAACTTAGCAGCAGCAGCACCAGCAGGGTTAGGAGTTCTGTGGTAGTCAATGGTCCTGGAGTCAGCACTCCTACTTCAAAGGCTCAGGGCTTAATCTCTGGCCTGGGGACAGAGGTTCCACAGGTGATTTGTTATGGTATTAAATGGAATTAAATACACAAAAACAAGAAACAAAAGACACACCTCAGACAAATGACAATATAAAATCAGGCAAGTCGGAGAAGGCAATGGCACCCTACTCCAGTACTCTTGCCTGGAAAATCCCATGGATGGAGGAGCCTGGTAGGCTGCAGTCCATGGGGTCACTATAAAGAAAGGATAGAGATGTAAAGTCAGAGACAGATAAAGAAGATTTATTATTAAACATTAAGTACAATGGGAAAAGAACAGTAGGGAAAGCAAACAAAAGAATAAATGTAAAAAAAAATTAAAATTAAAAAAGCAGAGAAAAAAAGAAAATGCAGAACCACAGAAGGCCCANAAAGAAAGGATAGAGATGTAAAGTCAGAGACAGATAAAGAAGATTTATTATTAAACATTAAGTACAATGGGAAAAGAACAGTAGGGAAAGCAAACAAAAGAATAAATGTAAAAAAAAATTAAAATTAAAAAAGCAGAGAAAAAAAGAAAATGCAGAACCACAGAAGGCCCAAAGTAGAGGCAGAAATATATAAAAGAACAAGTAAGTGTGATTTTTATAAAAAATCTTAAAAACTTAAACAAATTTAATTGTACAAACAAAATCAACAACTACAACAGAGGAGGAAAAAAGAAAGAAAGAAAGAAAAAAACTCCAGAAGCAACTACAGAACAAGTCAAAATGTAAGACTAATATATGTTTTTCTTGAGTCTCTGATGTCAGAGTCCTTTCCCTTGCTGGGAGTCATAGTTCACCTTGCTACTCTAGGATGCCTTCCAACACTGGGCTGGTCTCTGATCTGCTGTGAGGGCAACTCAGACTCTAATCTGCTCCTACTCCTGTGTGTTCTTGCCTCCAGTGTCCACAGCTGTCAGAACTAGTGTGTTTTCTTTTGTGGGAATTCTCATTGTCCTTTTACATATTCCATAGACGCAGAGTCTGCCTAGTTAATCATGTGGATTTAATCTACAGCTTGTACAGGTGGTAGGCAGCTTTTGGGTCCTCTTCCTTAACCACACTGCCCCTGGGTTTCATTTGTGGCTTTATCTCCACCTCTGCATGTGAGTTGTCCACAGAAGTTTATTTCTGAGGATGCCCTGAAAGACTTGGGTTTGCCTCTGTGAAGGCCAGATGTGAAGGTAATGCAGCTTCTTGGATTGCAGGGGCCCCAGCAGCACTAGATACTCACAGAAGCCAGGAGCTAGGGCAGCAGAAAATATGATGTTCTAGAAGGGCATAGCAACCCACTCTAGTATTCTTGCCTGGAGAATCCCACATACATAGAAGTCTGGCAGGCCACAGTCCACAGGGCTGCAAAGAGCTGAACACGACTGACGTGATATCTCATGCGTGGATGCATTTTATACCCTCTGACAACTCTTTCCCAGTGGGGATCATGCATGGAGGTGGTGCAGTTGCTTGAATCAGGGGGACCCTGTCAGTGCTGGCTATGCAGGAGTACTGGCATCTATTGTCACAAAAGAAATTGTGCTATTAAGGCTTTTTCTAGCCTGTAGCCAATGGCATCCCACTCCAGTACTCTTGCTTGGAAAATCCTGTGGACGGAGGAGCCTTGTAGGCTGCAGTCCATGGGGTCACACAGAGTCAGACACAACTGAAGCAACTTAGCAGCAGCTGTAGCTAGCCTGTGGCAGCTCTGCTCCAGTGAGGACTGAGTGTGAAGGTGGTGGACTACCTGGGTCACAGGGACCCTCCAGGCACCAAGTGTGCAGTGACACGGATTATCTCAGCCACAGGAACTATGGTCCTATTACAGTCTTTTTCTAGCCTCTGGTAGCTGGCACTCAGNGACACAACTGAAGCAACTTAGCAGCAGCTGTAGCTAGCCTGTGGCAGCTCTGCTCCAGTGAGGACTGAGTGTGAAGGTGGTGGACTACCTGGGTCACAGGGACCCTCCAGGCACCAAGTGTGCAGTGACACGGATTATCTCAGCCACAGGAACTATGGTCCTATTACAGTCTTTTTCTAGCCTCTGGTAGCTGGCACTCAGAAGGCCTCTTTGCCTGGTCCTTCTCTGTTGCTCCCCTCCATTCAGGCCCTTAAAGGCCCCTTGGCTTGGGTCCTACTGTGTTGTTCCATGTGTCAGGTACTTAAAGAGCCAGGCTCTCTGTCGTTCAGTTGCTAGTGCTGGCATCTGGGGATAGAGAGGCTACAGTGATGGCTCCACCCTTACACATTACTCAGCAGTACTGCCTTGCCTCCATGGCTGCCTGGTTTTCCTCCACAGGCATTTGTCACCACAGTCTCCTCCTTCACGTGACCTTGGGCTATATCCCAGCAGTCAACAGCAGACCTCACCCTGGGATTGCTCCACAATCCCTCTGCTCCAGTTCCCAGCTGCTGTGCCTTCTATGGGACCCACGTCCCTCCCTAGGGTACGTATGGCTGTGGCAAGGATTGTCCATGTGATTCTCATTCCATTTAGACTGAATCAGATCAGCTACTTCACTCTCAGCCTTAAAGGTTTCTCCTCTGTCCCCCAAAATTTCCCCAGTGTGGGGATTGGACCCCTGCTTCAGTTCCCCCACCCACCAAGGGCAGGGTGAGTCCTACTAACCCTCCTCTTTTTCCCCTTACGTCCTTCGTCCTACTAAGTTTTGCGTGGTTCTATATAGTCTTTTCCAGTGGTCAGATACTCTTGCCTCTCTCAGTTGCTGTTCTGCTAATGCTTCTGTGTCTGAAGGTGTATTCCTGATGTATGTGTGGAAAGAGATGTACTCCAGTTCTCCTACCCCTCTGCCCACCATCTTGTTCTCCTCAATTAATTTTAAATATTTATTTTAAATATTGCANCAGTTCTGCCCTTCATGCTTTGTGCTCCCTTTGGTCAGCATCTTCTCTATATTTGGTTACCATTGCCAACCTTGACCAGCCTCAAGGCCCATACACATGCCTCTTCTCAACTGTTATCACATGACATTGCTTCCTGCTGGAGCAAGCAGCTAAGCTGCTTCAACTTCCACTTCATCTTATCCTTGCCCCTTCTGCTTATCCCATATTCCATATTTCAGGGGGTGACAACACTACCTACCCAGTCACTCCAGCCTTCAGAAAAGAAGTCATCTTTTATCTCTCTCCAATTCTCAGTCAATCACCAGTCCTTTCCTGTTACCTCCTGAATCCTTTCCAGACTTATTATTGCCTCCTCATTCCTTCTAACACTGACCTAGGAGGTTCTTATAATCTTTTAGAAAGTAATTGCCATCATTTTCTTTTGGTTTGCTCGCATTTTCCCCCCCTCAAAATGTATCAATCACACATACAGCCTTTTTGATCAATTTCAAATCCAATTTCCACCACTCCTTGCTCCCTTGAGTTAGCTGTTTTCTGATGTGTAGGGTAAAAATGTAAGCTAAGCTCCCTTTTTGTTGTCCTCTAGTGCTTTGTGGGTGATGGTTTCTTCAGGTTTATGTATTTTAAAGCCACTTGTGTTTTTCAGCTCTTTGGTATCAGGACAAGGTAAAGAGTGTTGGAAACGTGAAACTTTTTTGCGTCCCCTGAATGGCGGGATTATCTTTATGGCTCTCAGCCCTCTGCTTCAGAATGAGAGAGGAAAAGGCAGCAGGAATTGAAGAGGAAGGTATTTTTTCACTATTCTGCTTCTCTGTTTTCTGTAACTTAGGATCTAGCAATGGTGGAACAGCCAAGCGCCTTGGGCTCCTTACCTAATTACTTACACAGCTGGCACCTAACAAACACAGGTTCATTAGACATATTTAAGTGAAAACATGGCATATGATAAAAGAAAGTTTCCAAACAAATTATTTTCCTTTGCAGGAGCCATGTACTATTCGTGTGAAATTGCTTTTATGGTGTTTTAATGTATTCTGGCACCTTTGGGTAAGGATGTCTCTTTGTTCCTGAGCTGGTTTCCACATGTTTGTGCGGTCACAAGTTGTGCTAAATGCATGCTGTTGGAGTTAACACCACATATTTTGGGAACTTGTCATGTCTGAAAGCAGGAGCTTCCTTTTCTGATGGATTGAGGCACGTACTTGCTTGTTTCAGCTCACTTCTTCCTTCCCAAAAGGTTTAGCAACTCAAGGAAACTGACAGCTCATTATTTCAGAACTTGGAAGAAGTGTGGGAGCTGGCAAGCATGAGCCTGTCTTCCCCACCAAGGCTGCCTCCTTGATCCTTGATTCAGTTTCACTCAATTATACAAGTATTTGTTAATTGACTTGGGTTCAAAGGGCACCTCAAAGAGGAAAAGGAATATAGACACAACTTCTGCTGTCAGAAGTCTTATGATGGGGTATTACACAACTACCTGTACTCTAAGGTATGGTAAAGCCTCCTGAGAGATGGCCAGCATGCTCTGCAGGAGGAACAATGAAGAGACGGGACACACTTAGTGCCCTTGAACACACTGTGCACAAGGATTGTATAGCTCTACCCTTTCCTGGGTGAGCAGAAAACCCATCTCAGAGCCTTTTCTTATCTAGCCTATCCCAGAGAGTTGGATTGATAATTAAACAAAATATTTTATGTGAATTTCCTTAGTACGGTATCCAAAAGATAGTAGGATCTTAGCAAATGTTATTTTCTTTTGTCTTGATTGTACCTTTAAGATGGATTCTCCCCCAAATAGATGTGAGGTTTTCCGGCAGAGAAGGGGCCTGAAGATAGGCACTTGGGGGCAGAAAGTAGATTATAAGAGGACACAGAGGTGGGGAAAATGGATTCTGTTAAGAAGAGAGTGAATGTTCCAGTTTTACTATGTGGAAATAAAGAGAGAGACTTGGAAAGGTAAGCTGGGGCCATACTGAAGGGGCAGCAATATCTGGATAGGCAGGGTGGTGCAGTGGTCAGGCCTGGGCTTTGGAGCCAGATTGTCTAGGTCTCACTCCTGGCCCTGGCCCGCCCACTCATCCTGTGACCCAGAGCTGACTTCTAACTCTGTGTCTCAGTTCCTTTGCCTATAAAACCGAGTTACTGTGAATGTCTTTGCCATATTCCTTTGCTGTATATCAAAAGAGTTTAAATTTGTAAAGCAATTAGAACTGTACCTGGCGTGAAGTGACATAGCCAGAAGGTGTGCTGCAAATGCGTGCCATAAAGAGGATGTTTTCTCTCTCTTTACCAAAGTAAATGGGCCTTTCTGCTCTGAGAAATAGCTCCGCCTTGTACCTGATAGAGATAATATGGAAGTTTCTCAAAAGAATACTTGTGAGGAGACATATGTATACCTATGACTGATTTATGTTGATGTATGTATGGTAGAAACCAACACAATATTGTAAAGCAATTATCCGTCAATTAAAAATAAATTAATTTAAAAAAAAAGAATAAGTGTGTTCCTCAGACTTTCTATTCTTGGATGATATCTGTAGGCCTTCTATCTCCATAAGCCTCCCTAGTTCCATCCATCCCCAAAGGGAGATTGCCAGCTGATGCCTGCAACCTCTTGCCAATAACAGACATCACCCCTTTCTGCTTGCTGGTGACTGGAGCACCAATCACAGCATCCTAGACAGAAAGATGACTAAATGACCAGGGACCAACTTGAGCAATAATAGTTCAGATTTTGGGGAACTAAAGGCCTCACCGTTACTAAGAAACTTCTGGATCCCCTGCATTTAGAGACCTGCCCAGGCAAACTCCAGTTCCCATCCCTGCACTCCAGAGGCTGGATGCATGCAAGAGCCACCCACAGAGGAATGTTCTGGGGACTCCGAGCCTCCTTCGCCCAGACCTTATCTCTAGTATGATCCCATATGTGTGTGGTAACACTGTGTCCTTTGGGTTCAGGAAAGGAATCACCTCTGAGTAAGAGATGGGTGTTTGGGATTAATTATTTTGCTTTCAGGAAACCCAGTAAGTGAAAAATTCAATCCCCATGGTTTGGAGAAGGGAAATTGCATCCAGTGCTAAAACTGGGACCTAATGTCTCAACTAAAAGAAAAAAATTAGGAGGGGAATTGTGTGTGTGTGTGTGTGTGTGTGTGTACTATAACTCTATGGTGAAGTGGATGAGGGTGAATTCCATACCTTCAGACTAGGCATAAAGGTACAAGATTTATTGGGGAAACGTGAAAATCAAGGGCGTTTGGAGACCTTTGTCCTCCATATTGGACAATCTTGAAAGTGGACTTATTAGTGAGAGGAACAAATGCTTTTGGACTCAGGTACTAAGCTGACTAAACCTCGGGGCCTGCTGATTACAGGAGCAGTGAGAAGTGGCATCTGCCCAGGGCCCATGGGAATCCACACCCACTACTGCTGTGGGAAAGAAACTACCAGTTCAGAGGCCACCATGTCCTTGGCAAGTTGAGCTCAGGTGCAGCCGCTCCCACTGGGAAACAGGGACCTTCAGTCCCGACCCACTTGTTGACAATCCACAAAGAGCTCCTGGGGCACTCCACAAACCTCATTCCTGGAGCCCGCATCCTGGAGAACCACAGGTTCTGATTGAGCATCTGAGCTGTGCTTGCTCTCCAACAGCAATGGAAGGGTGAGGAGGAGGAGCCAGGGGCTGTCGCAGCAGCGTTCTGACATTCATGGAAACTGCACTCATAGCACTTCTGGATATTCAAGACGGGGAAGGGCCCCAAATCCTCAGAAAACAGTTGAAAATACTTTAGCACGTTTACCTGAGAATGACTAGGAGCAAGTTTAATGGTTACACAGAAGAAAAATAAAATGGACTTATTCAGTGTAATTCCAGACTTAATGAACAAATTTTACCTCAACATTAAAACAAAAGAAAGCACAGTTAGAGCTGCCTCATCACAGATGAAGTGGTATCCTTCCGACGAGTTCGTTCTCTGTTACTGGAGGTTTTGAAGTAGAGACTGAGAGCCATGGGTCAACTATTACTTGGGTGAGATTTGAGATTTCAGCATTGGGAGAGGGTTGAAATAAGCAAAGGCATCTTAACCTTGACTAACAGTTAGCATGGCTGGTGTTGCTCTTTCAACGACTCAAACTCTTGCATTGCTTTGATTTTGCTTCCCAGAACCCTAGAGAGTTAAAGAGTTTGGCTTCCTTTTAGGTTCTATAAAGGACTTTAAGGAGCATATAGATCAATCTCAACCAGTTTTGCTGATGGAGAGACCGAGGCGTAACTACCAGGTGACTTCTAAGGTTATACAGTTGTTAAGTGGTAGAAAGGCAATGTGAACTCACCACCTGGAGTATCAGGATGGTTTCTCAACTAGTTACTTTCCTCCGCTACCTCTCCAATACTATTTATCCTACACATTCCACGCATACACCAGACTGATATTGCTAAAACACTAGATTGGTTATGTCATCGCTATATTTAAACCATTCCAAAAGTTCCCTGTGCTCTTTAAAAATATACTTTGTTGTGTTTTCGTTACTAAGTCATGTCCGACTCTTTTGTAACTCCATAGAGCCCACCAGGCTCCTCTGTCTGACTCCCCAGGCAAGAATACTTGAGTGGGTTGCCATTTCCTTCTCCAGGGGATCAAACTCATATCTCCTGCATTGACAGGTGGATTCTTTACTGCTGAGCCATTGGGGAAGCCCTAAGCCACCAAAGAAATCCACAAAAATGTACTTAGTGTTCTTTATTATGGCACTTAAGATTAAACCTTCCTGGTTCTGTCTCCAGGTCCAACCCTTTAACCCAGTTCTTTTTATACCTAAAATATTCAATACAACTGATTTGGGGAATGGCAATTTTATTTCTTAGGCTATTTCTTGCCATATTCCTCCTTTGTAGAGTTTGCTGATCATTTGATTAGTGACCAACCTGTGACAAACCTCAAATTTTTTTAAATGCATTGTTCTTCAGGAAAATCAACACAAGATACCATGGACCATGTTTTGACCAATGTTACATAAAGGGAGCTTCACGTGAAAGCTTATAAATGTTGGAGGAAAAAAGCCTACTCATAGCCCACATCCAGAATTTCTTAATGATCCCTTTGTTTCACCATAAAAATAAATGAGAGGTTTTAAACATGCTTTCCAGATACCAACTTCTCAGAAATCATTCTGCAATTGTGTGAGAGTATGTGCCTTCACAAGACCAACATTAGCATTTCAAGTATTTTAAGAGAAAAGATCAAGGCCTTGAATGCATTTAAAAGCCAAGTAGAGAAGTCTCCTTTAGAAACACTGAAAACATCTGTAATTCCTGACTATAATAGGGATGACAAAATAAAATGCATCAAATCACAAATTAATCTGAATTCATGACAGTGATAACTTTGACACTAAACTGCTTTTCCAAGCCATTATTTCCATTAGCTCTCTCCAACTTCCGTGCCAAAGGAACCAGGATCCTATTCTCTTAAGGATGAAAAAAGTATGTCTTGTGATGGACCTGTTATTTCAGAGAGTATGTTAACTTTTGCTTACTAACAGCTTACTACTCAAACTTAGTGGCTTAAAACATTATCTATTGAATTCCCAGGGGGTGATAGACCATCACTCAATACCTCAAACAAACAAAAACATAAAACTAAATTTATTGCTGACACAGTAGAGAAGAGCTATGCTGATTGGGAACAGTCTCATCAATTAGATCAGACTGCTATCTTACAGAGGACTTGGGGAAATCCATGAGGTTCAAAAACTGGCAGGTTTTCATGGTTATCATCTGTTGAATCATGGTTACTCAGATGAGACTTTTGCTGATTGGCTGGCACATTCAGAGAATGTGCTAATTTGAGTGAATTTATTCCAAACTGATTGATTTACGAAAGGAAGATGTTAATCATACTCTTCGGCTGGGCTTGCAAAAGCAGTTTAATGAGGAAGTTGTAGTTCATCTGTTAAATGGGTTTAAAATTCATGAGATGGCTGTTTGTTTCTATGGCTATGGAAAAAAATCAGTCTTTTGATAAGAGTGTGTAAAGTAGGCAACCCCAAAGATGATTTCAGTGACTTCTGCCTCCTGCCATCATGACTAGTATAATCCCCTCTCCTTGAATGTGGGCTGGACTTAGTGACTTGCTTCTAACAAACAGCACGGTAGAAGAAATTAGATGTCACTTCCAAGATTTAGGTTATAAAAGACGTCTGGGGAGTTGTCTGTTCCTTGCTTTCAGTTGGATTTCTCACTCTGGGGGAAGTAAGCTGCCATGTGAGCAGCTCTGCTGAGAGGCTTATGTGACAAGAAACTGATATTTTTAGGTTTTCCCCCAGGTGGCCCTATAACTTTAGTGATGCTACAATTGCACAAGGAACATCGCCTAGGGATCCAAATGCGTAGGCAGCATTGTAAACTGTAATCTCAGTTGTATCTATTTTCTCAAGTTGCCATTGAAGCCCTTAATTCCTTTAGGGCCTTGTTTATCTGTCTTGTTTTCTGTGTTCTTGTCCACTCATTCAACCATACAGCTTTTAACAAACCATACCCATCTTACCATGCCAGCTTCCACTCTAACACAATGGCTTTTCCATATGCATTGGACTCATCATTGCAAAGAAAATTGATTCCAACTCCTTCAATAGCAGAAAAACTGAACTTGAAATTCGCTATACCAAAAAGAGTAAAATGTATAATATTCAATCCACTTCTCTAGCCTTATAAAGTCGGTTCTTTTTCTTCATATTTGTTGCACTAAACAGGTGTTCAAAATTAACAATCTTATATAGTTTATTATGAGGCTGAATCATTAGCTGTAATTTTTTAATAACTGGTTGTTACAATTCTTCCTTCATTAAACTTTCTAAAGAAATATCCACTGATTATTATATAGCAAAAATAAATGCTATTTATAGGGAAAAAAGAAGTTTGTGATTTAGTCCATGAAAAGCCAGTAACAAGCTACTTTTCAGAAAAATAACCTAAGTCCAACCTTATTTCCATGGAGACAAATATCAAACTGCTATGTGAATATCTTTTCCAGAAATATAGCATATTGTAAGTGTGAATAAGGGTGCTTTACACCTTGTATGTATTTATTTTGTCTATGGATATAGGAAGTGTATTAAAAGTAGAGAAGATGCTCTACTACTTAGAAATTTTAGCTTTTAAAAAAATGCTCTTTTTATGTCTGTATTGCAGTGAAATCATTCTTAAAGGATGTTCCATACTATAAGATCAAGAAGGTAAAAAATTCAATTTAGATACGGTTCACTGTAGATTAAATGTTATTAAATTCCACATAAAAATAGCTACCTCCTTGTATATAATACTTATATATTTTGTGTGATTTTAGTGTGTTATATTTTCATGCACTTTTAAATGTAAAAAGATGTCAAAGAAGTTGGTAGATACTTAACTAATCAGAATCTTCTGATGATTTCTTCTTCATAAATTCATTTCATAAAGTATATTCAAATGTCTATCAAAGTCTCAAACCTAGTGTTTTTTTTTAATATTTTATTAAATTTTTATTTTTTAGTTTGTTTTGCTTTACAATACTGTACTCATTTTGCCATACATTGACATGAATCAGCCATAAGTGTACCTGAGTTCCCAATCCGGACCCCCTCCTTCCCCCTCCCTCCCCAGACCTTCCCTCCAGATCATCCCTGCCCATCAGNTCTATGGGGTCGCACAGAGTCAGACGTGACTGAAGAAACTTAGCAGCATCGGCAGTAGCAGAAGTACATGGGATTTTCTCATTTTTTCTTTACAATAGTCATATGATAATTTAACCCTCTCCCCCAAAAACATTATATGAAGAAATTTTACAGAGGAAAATTCTGATTCTCAGAGAGTTATAGCTTGTCCAGAATCATTCAGCCAGTGAATGGAGTAATCAGAACCAGACTCAGGTCTTTTGGCTCCAAACATATTCTTTCCGTTTCATCACTTTTCTTTACTATATCTTTGCCTTCTAACCTACCATAGCTGTTCTATTAATATTTCTCACATCCAAAGGCACTGAACCCATTCTTATGGGAAGAGCATGTGGGAAACACAATCTGAGTACTCTCTATCCCTCAACAATTATAGGGTCCAGTGGGCCTTCACAGTTTAATTACTTGTCAGTTATATTAGCAGGCATCCTGCGGGTATATGTGTGTGTGTTAGTTGCTTAGTCATATCAGACTTTGTGACTCCATGGACATAGCCTGGCAGGCTTCTCTGTCCATGGGCTTTCTCAGGCAAGAATATGAGAGTGGGTGACCATTCCCTTGCTCCAGGGAATCTTCTTGACCCAGGGATCAAACCCAGGTCTCCTGCACTGCAGGCAGATTCTTTACCATTTGATGGCATGGGAAATCACAAATATATAATGCATCATACGAGTTAAACTCAAGCTCAGACAATAAGCAGAAAATCCCTCTCATGTGGGGCATACTTCTCTTGTCTTGAATTCGGTATAAACATGTACATACATCAGTTGTTTATATTCTCTTGAATATTCTTAGCAAACCTTCATGATTTAAAAAAAAATAAGAGAAAGATCTTTGTATTTGTAAAGCATTTTATAGTTCATAAAGAAATTCAAATAGATTATTTATTTAGTNTTCTCTTGTCTTGAATTCGGTATAAACATGTACATACATCAATTGTTTATATTCTCTTGAATATTCTTAGCAAACCTTCATGATTTAAAAAAAAATAAGAGAAAGATCTTTGTATTTGTAAAGCATTTTATAGTTCATAAAGAAATTCAAATAGATTATTTATTTAGTCCTCCCATCAAGTTGTGAAGTAAACAGATGGCAATTATCCTCACTTTTTTAGACACAGAAAAAAAAAATTCAAAGAGGTTAATATTCCCTTGAGTTTAGACAACTTTGAAGGCAGTTCACCTCAGAACATTAGAGCTGGAAGGGGCTTCCTTAGATATGAGGAAGGGCAGGATTTCACAGTGTGTCTTCTGTGCCACACTGGTTTTGTAAGATGCTCTATAGAAAGTGGGTCAGTGCCAATAAAAAACACTGCATATTATATTCCCTGCTTGAGAATCACAATACATACTGGCAGAAAATGGCTCTGAGAAGCACTATGTTTTCCTTGTTGATTTTGTTCAACTCAAGAGCTTCCAACAGTTGACTTAATCAAGGAAAACTGTTTTGTGAAACACTGACCTAGAGTAACCCCCACATAAAGGAGATAAAAGAGCCGCTGTTCAAAATATAAATATTTATTTAATACCACACGACTACTTACATCAAAAGGTGGAACTTAAATCTCTAAATTCACATTCAACATCCTTCCTAATATCCTACACAGCTTCTCTATACTTAAACGCTTACTTCTCTATTCTAGGAATAATAATTTGGCTGGACTGTATATTCAAAATTGGAAGCATATCTTGTATAAAAATCTTGTAAGGAGGAAATGAGGTCCTGTTTAGTTCTTTTTTGAAAATTTTATTGGATTAAAATTTTTTTTACAATTTGTTTTGGTTTCTGTTGTACGGCAAAATGAACCCGTTATACGTATAAACGTATCCCCCCCTTTTCTGGATTTCCTTCCCATTCAAGTCACCACAAAGCCCTGAGCAGAGTTCCCTGTGATACACAGTGGGGTCTCGTTAGTTATCTGTTTTATATGTAGTAGTGTATATATGTCAGTTCCAATCTCCCAAGTCATCCCACCCATGCATTCCCCCTGTTGGTGTGCATGTGTTTGCTCTTTGCATCTGTGTCTCTATTTCTGCTTTGCAAATAGGTTCATCTGTACCATTTTTCAGAGACAGCACTGGCACCCAACTCCAGTACTCTTGCCTGGAAAATCCCATGGATGGAGGAGCCTGGTGGGCTGCAGTCCATGGGGTCACACAAATTCGGACACTACTGAAGCAACTGAGCAGCAGCCGCAGCAGCAGTACCATTTTTCTAGATTTTCCACATATAGGCAGTAATATGATATGTGGCACATATATACATCCTTAGTCCTTAATTCACTTTTGTGCTAATCACAATAGTCTCAGTGAAGGGACTTCCCTGGAGGTCCAGTGGAATGCAGAGGGTGTGGGTTCGATCCCTGGTCAGGCAGTTAAGATCCCACACACTTCACAACCAAAAAAAAAAAAACCATAAAATAGAAGCAATATTGTAACAAATTCAATAAAGACTTTTTAAAAATGGTCCACATTAAAAAAAATCTTTTAAAAAATCCAAAATAATCTCAATAATCTGCCATTCTTATTTGCCAAGATTATAAATAATCTTTAAAGCATTTAACAGATGTACAAGTTAAATGTTTTTACAGATAAAGATACTGAGGATCTGAAAAATAAAATAACTTGAAGAAGACCATCTATTTATTAAAAGGAGGACCCGTGAGTTAAAGTCAAGTCTATCTGACTTCCTGTTCAAAAGTAACATTCTGAGGGCCCATTTCTTTTAGAAGAGATCCTTAAAGCCTAACCATATGATTAGGTTAGGGTAATCTCTCCTCATATTAGATGACTACTGCAATAAATTTCAAAGAGAAAGAAAATCATACAGGCAGAAACAAAACAATAAAACCTCTAGAACAGATTAAGCAGATTTGGAACAAACAAAGTAATAAGTAAGGGAAAAGTATGTAGTTGTAATTGCAGTAGACACCTTATACATTCTCTTCTCAGTTTCCAACTCTGCAATAAACATATTTTAAATATAAGACCAAAATACTGAAGCATTTAAAATTTTCTTTATAAGACAAACTAGCAACAACTGGCACATTAATGAGACTTGTCAGAAGATCAGTATTTCAGGTCTAATGGAGGTTTAAAGGCCTTGGACCTTTATCCAGGACTTGAATTCCATCCGTAACATCCCCAAAGGTGGTCATCAGTAATGAAAGGACATCGTAACATCTCTGGAAGGAAGCCATTTTATTATTGGACAACTCCAACTGCAGGAAATTCACTGACTAGACTGTCTACCACTTAAAAGCAGGATGCATTCCTGTCTTGCTCAAACTACATCCTTTGTGTCTAGCAAGACAGAAACCATCACTAAGCTTTTTACTTTTTTGAATTATCCAATGGCACTGCCATGAAATATTCCTTCTTGTAATGTTTATACCATTTTTCTAACTCTGATTTCTGGGCAGAAGTAAAGCGATTTTCCCAGAAGATATAAAACTGGGCAAAGTACTTAGGAAACAAAACAAAATCTAGATACCTTTTAAAAAATTTTTATATAATTCAAATAAAAATTCACCCTTGTTACAGTGAGGGACAGGGAAGCCTGTCTTTCTGGCATGCTGCAGTCCATGGGATCACGAAGAGTTGGGCATGATTTAGCAAATGAACAACAAAAAAGCATAAAATTCAGTGGTTTTGAGTGTATTCAGAAAATTGTAAAACCATAACCACTCTTCAGAACATATGATATGTTTTTCATTTATTTATCTTCTTTAATTGCTTGCAACACTGTTTTGTAATTTGCAGTATACAAGTCATGCACTTTTTTGTTAAATTTGTTTTATATATTTTAATCTCTTTGATGTTATTGTAAATGAAATTGTTTTTTCTTAATTTCTTTTCCAGATTGTTCACTTTTGATATATAGGAATACAATTGGTTTCTGTATATTGATCTTTTATTCTGCAATCTTACTAAACTTGAATATTAGTTTTAATAATTTTCTTGTGAATTCACTTTTTCTGTATATAAGACAATGTTATTTATAAATAGAAATAGTTTTAATTATAGCTTTCAAATTTGGATGGCTTTGTTTCTTTTCCTTGAGTAATTGCCCTAGCTAGAACATCAGTACAATGTTTAAAACAAGTGGGGAGAGCAGACATCCTTGTCTTCTTTGTGATCTTAGGGGGAAGGCTTTCAGTCTTTCACCTTGAAGTATGATGTTACTTGTGGTTTTTGTACATGTCCTTTATCATGTTAAGAAAGTTCCTTTCTATATGTAGTTTATCAGCCGCTTTTGCTGTGAATGATTTTTGGATTTTGTTGAATGCCTTTTCTGCATTTATTATGATTCTCATGTTTTTTCTGTCTTTTTTAAAATTAATATGTTATATTACATTGATTCTCATATGTTGAACCAACCCTCCATCCCTGGAATCAGTTTCACATGGGTATGATACATACATTGTTAAACTTGGTTTGCTGGTACTTTGTTGAGGATTTTTGTATCTATATTCGAAAGAGATACTGGTCTACTGTTTTCTTTTCTTGTGATTATTTTGGTCAGGTTTTGGTAAGATAATAATATTGGTCTCTTATAATGCATTGGGAAATTTTCTCTCATATAGTTTTTGGGAAAATTTGTGGAAGTTTGCTATTAATTTTCTTCAAACACTTGGTAGAATTCACTGGTGAGGTCATCTGGGCCTAAGCATTTCTTTGTGGGAAGGTTTTTGATTACTAATTCCATCTCTTTAATAGAAATCTATCCAGATTTTCTGTTTATCTGGAGTCAGTTGTTTGTGTTTTATCTGTTAACTAATTTATAGACATATAATCATTCCCTTCTAATTGTTTTTATTCCCATAAGTTGTTATAGCCCTTGTTTTGCTATTGATTTTATTAATTAGAGTCTTGTCTCTTTTCATTTTGGTAAGTTTAACCAAAGGTTTGTCAGTTTTGCTCATGTTTTCAAAGAATCCACTTTTGGTTTTGTTTTTATTATTTTTCTATTTCATTTATTTCTGCTCTTCTCTTATTATTTTCTTCCTTCTGCTTCGTGTTTAATTTACTCTTTTGAGTTTTTTAAATTTATGAGTTAAGGTATTGATTTGTTTTTCTTCTTTTATAATACAAGCATCTATAGTTTTATATATTGTATATTATATATATATATAATAAATTAAAAAAAAACTATACCAGAAGAAATATGACTGAAATATCAGTATTGTGAGAAAGCCATTCTCAAGCTTTTTCTTTTCTCCACCCAGATTCATACATAAGACACTTTCATGAACATAAAAACTGATGTAAATGCTTCTGAGTTGGGTTTGACTATTATGTATAATCCTCCTCCATCACTTGCCAGACATCACAACCAATAGTATCAGATTTGTGTATCCAGCATCTGGTTAAGAGCTGCTGCAAAAGGAAGTAGAGGAGGAAAAGAAAATGTAAAGTAAATTGAAGTCGCTCAGTCGTGTCTAACTCTTTGCGACCCCATGTCAGGTTCCTCCACCCACGGGATTTTCCAGGCAAGAGTACTGGAGTGGGTCGTCATTTCCTCCTGCACGGATAGTGCACATCAATATGTGTCAGGCTCTTTTGCTTCCCAGGTGTCACTAGTGGTAAAGAACTCGCCTGTCAATGCAGGAGATGCAAGAGAGGTGGATTCAGTCCCTGGGTCGGGGCGATCCCCTGAAGGAGAACATGGCAGCCCCCTCCAGTATTCTTGCCTGGAGAATCCCATGGACAGAGGAGCCTGACGGGCTACAGACCGTGGGGTCTCAAAGAGTCGGACAAGACTGAAGTCACCTAGCACGCTTTCACATCACCCCAATTAAATTCACTCTTCTTTAACAGAATCCACAATTAACCTTAAAAGAGCTAAATTAGTTTTATTATGCTAACATCGAGTCCAGGATAATGTAACATATTTATCCACAATGAGAAGATAAATGAAATACAAGTTTCACTTATCAGTTGAGTTTTGATTTCCACCAAGGACCCTTCTCTGGTACCATCTTGATAACTTTGGTTTTATGCTGTTGTTCTTACTTTTCTATTTTGAGATAATTTCAAATTTACAGAAATATTCATAGAACTATTACAAAGAACTCTTTGATACCAATCACCCAATGCTGCCATTTAAGTGTTAAGTATTTGTCCCACTTGTTTTACCATTTTCCTTCTCTCTCTCTTTGTCCCTAAACACTTCACAGTATGAGCTTCCCTGGTGGTTCAGATGGTAAAGGATCTTCCGGCAAGCCATGTGGGAGACGTGGGTTCAGTCCCTGGGTTGGGAAGATCTCCTGGAGGAGCAAAGGCAACCCACTCCAGTATTCTTCCCTGGAGAATCCCCACAGACAAAGGAGCCTGCAGGGCTATTGTCCAAGGAGTCACAAAGAGTCGGACATGACTGAGGGACTAAACGTAGCACAGCACAGCATTTCATAGTATATTTTCTAAGGTCATCAGGAAACTTAATATAATGCAATAACATTTTCTAATCTTCAGTCCTTAGTCAAATTTCTTCAACCGTTCTGATAATATCTTTTATCGCTTTTGTTCTTGCTCCAGGATCTGCTTCAGGATACACTCTGCATTTAGTTTTCATATTTCCTTGCCCTCCTTTAATGTAGAATGAATCTTTCTGTTGTTCATACAGTCGTGTCTGATTCTTTGTGACCCCATGGACTTCAGCGTGCCATGCTTCCCTATCCTTCACCATTTCCCAGAGCTTGCTGAAACTCACGTCCATTGAGTTGGTGATGCCATCCAACCATCTCTCCCTCTGTCATCCCCCTCTCCTTTTGCCTTCAGTCTTTTCCAGCATCAGGGTCTTTTCTAATGAGTTGGCTCTTCACATCAGGAGGCCAAAGGATTGAAGCTTCAGCCTCAGCATCAGTTCTTCCAATGAATATTCAGGACTGATTTCCTTTAGGATTGACTGATTTGATCTCCTTGCAGTCCAAGGGACTCTCAAGAGTCTTCTCCAATACCACATTTCAAAAACATCAATTCTTCGATGCTCAGCCTTCTTTATGGTCCAGCTCTCACATCCATACATAACTACTGGAAAAACCATAGCTTTAAATACATGGACAGCATAATTGATATGTAGCCTGTCTTTTTTTCTCATGATATTCACATTTTTAGACTCTTTTTTGAAGAGACAGAAAAATGAAAATATTAATTTTCCTTAATAAATTTTTTTAGGTTGATTCAACTTGTTTATTAACAAGTACTTTATATTCCTAAGATCTTTTATCTGAAGCTCATGACAATATCAAATGGAACAAATGTCCCAAAACTGGATACATTTATATATATATATTTTTAAGTCCAAGGGCTTTAAAGAATTGGGTTTACAAAAGGCTCTGCCTAAGGCAAAATTGATTGGCGTTTCTTTTGTTGCCTGGAGACTAAACTTATTGATCTAGTTTTCGTTTTATAATAAACGCAGAAGAGAGATGAACTCAAAGTATCTAGATTTTAAGGTCATTTGTTACTAAATACAGACTGGAAAGAAAATTCTTAGGACTGAGAAGAACAAAAAAAAGATCCATGTGCCTTATTAAAATATTTTAAAGAACCCAATTTGTTATTGTTTAGTCACTCAGTCGAGTCTGACTCTGTGACCCCAGGAACTGCCTGCGTTGGGGTTCCCTGTCCTTCATTATCTCTCTGAGTTTGCTCAAACTAATGTCCATTGAATTGGTGATGCCAATACAAGGTTCAAAATATTGAGCTAACTTTTTGGTCTAATAGAAGGAACTCAGCAGAAAGATTTATTGGACAAATGAAACAAAAATGAAAGCTACTCAGAGAATGAGATAAGGCTAAGAGCTTTAAATAAAATTTGAAAAAAATCTTGTACCTGTGGCAGACAATGTCAGTGTCCTGCCCCAGTGCCTTTTTGCTTTTAATCTTTTTTCTAAATTCATTTTTTAAATGAAGGATAATTGCTTTACAGAATTGTGTTCTTTTCTGTCAAACATCAACATGAATCAGCCATAGGTATACATGTGTTTCCTCTCTCTTGAAACTCCCTCCCATCTCCCTTCTCAGTCCACCCCTCTAGGTCAATACAGAGCCCCTGTTTCAGTTCCTTGAGTCATGCAGCAAATTCCCGTTGGTTATCTATTTTACATATGGTAATGTAAGTTTCCATATTACTTTCTCCATACGTCTCACCCTCTGCCCCCCCCACGTCCATAAGACTGTTCTCTATGTTTCTCCATTGCTACCTTGAAAATAAATTCATTGGTACCATCTAGATTCCATATATATGTGTTAGTATGTGATATTTACCTTTCTCTTTCTGACTTGCTTCACTCAGTATAATAGGACCTAGGTTCATTCATCTCATTAGAATTGACTCAGATGTGTTCCTTTTTATGGCTGAGTAATATTCCATTGTACATATATTCTACAGCTTCTTTATACATCTGTCAATGGGCATCTAAGTTGCTTCCATGTTCTATTTATTGTAAATAGTCCTGCAATGTACATTAGGGTACATGTGTCTTTTCAATTTTGGTTTCCTCAGGATATATGCTTAGGCGTGGGATTGCTGGGTCACATGGTGACTTCATTTCTAGTTTTTAAAGAAATCTCTGTATTGTCTTCCATAGTGGTTGTATCGACTAACATTCCCACCAACAGGACAAGAGGGTTCCCTTTTCTCCACATCCTCTCCACCATTTATTGCTGATAGACTTTTTGATGAGGGCCATTCTGACTGGTGTGAGTTGATATCTCATTGCAGTTTTGATTTGCATTGCTCTAATAATGAGCTATGTGGAGTATCTTTTCATGTTTTTGTTAGTTATCTGTGTGTCTTCTTTGGAGAAATGTCTCTTTAGGTCTTGTCCTCACTTTTTCATTGGGTTGTTTGTTTTTCTGGTATTGGGTTGTATGAGCTGCTTGTATATTTTGGAAATTAATCCTTTGTCAGTTGTTTTATTTGCTAGTATGTTCTCCCATTCTGAGGGTTGTCTTTTCACATTGTTTATAGTTTCTTTTGCTGTGAAAAAGCTTTTAAGTTTAATTTGGTCCACTTCTTTATTTTTTGTTTTTATTTCCATTACTCTAGGAGATGGGTTATAGAGAATCTTGCTGTGATTTATGTCATCGAGTGCTTTGCCTATGTTTTCCTCTAAGAGTTTTGTAGTTTCTGGTCTTACATTTAGGTCTTTAATCCACTTTGAGGTTATTTTTATGTATGGTATTAGGAAGTGTTCTAATTTCATTCTAATATCTCTTTTGGATTTTTTATTGTTAGTATATAGAAATGACAGTGACTTCTCTGTATTGATTTTGTATCCTGAGACTTTGCTAAATTCACTAATTAGCTCTAGTAATTTTCTGATAGTTTCTTTGGGGTTTTCTATGAATAGCATCATGTCATCTGCAAACAGTGAGAGTTTTACTTCTTCTTTTACAATCTGGATTCCTTTTATTTCTTTTTCTTCTCTTATTGCCGTAGCTAAGACTTACAACACTACATTGAATAATAGTGGACACCCTTGTCTTATTTCTGATCTTAGAGGGAATGCTTTCAGTTTTTCACTATTGTGAATAATGTTTGATATGTGCTTATCATATATGGACTTTACTATGTTGAGGTAGGTTCCTTCTATGCCCATTTTTTTGAAGAGTATTAATCATAGGTGGGTGCTGAATTTTGTCAAAGGCTTTTTCTGTGTCTCTTTGAGATGATCATATGGTTATTATCTTTCAGTTTGTTAATATGGTGTATCACATTGCTTAATTTGCATGTATTGAAGAACCCTTGCATCCCTGGAATAAACCCAATGTGATTATAGTGTATGAGTTTTTTAGTGTGTTCTTGAATTCTGTTTGCTAAAATTTTGTTGAGGATTTTGCATCTATGTCCATCAGTGATATTGACCTGTAATTTTCTTTTTTGTGTGTTATCTTTGTCTTGTTTTGGTATTAGCATGATGGTGGTGTCATAGAATGAGTTTGGAAGTGTTTCTTCCTCTGCAATTTTTGGAAAAAGTTTTAAAAGGATAGGCATTAGCTCTTCTCTAATGTTTGGTAGAATTCATCTGCGAAGCCATCTGGTCCTCCATCCAGTCCCTTTTTACTGGAGGTGACATATGACTTTAGGGGACAATTTCCATGCACACTGCTGACTTTCTCTTCGAGCCTGTGTCTCTCACTGCTTAACAGTCTTTGCCTGCATTCAGGGCAGGCAAGAAAAGTGGGAACTCAACAATCCCAGAAGCAAGCCCCAACCACTGTTAGGAAGGGGTTGGTGGATAAATATTCCAGCTCCCTTGCCCTCAATGGGACAGTTGCAAGGCATCTTCTACAGGGTGTCTCAGAGTCATTGGTGGGCTCAACTGCAGTTGCTCGGGGTTATCATTTTTTTATTAAGGCACTGTTTACTGGCTTTCCTTCTGTCCTTGTCTGAGGTTGGCAGAGTCACAAAAGAGACTGAATGTTTCTTTGAAAATTGTGGACCCTTGGGAAAGTACAGTCCGTGCTGTGGGAGGAAATGTACTTGACTAATACGTTTCAAAGAAACCAGATTAACATACGTGGGAACAGACCTTGAGGATGCTAGACTAAAGGGGCTGGATGATAACAGGAGGCAGGGGAGCACTGATTGATAGAGAGGACTTTCTCATGACTCAAGTTTAGCATCTGAGCAAGGATGGCTGGTGCCAGTCCTAATGACACTGCTTGAGTAACTTACCAGTGAAATGAGGTGAGTATGCTGGAACTTCTTCAGCAGAGTTTGAGAAAACCTTCAGAAGAATCAAGTTAAAAAGAACTGACATTAGAAGAACAGAGAACTCACCAGCTGACTATATTTCCCAAGAAAACTGAAGGTACATCCTTCACCAAAACAGTGTAGACAGCACCAAAGCAGAGTGTCATCACTTTTAAGGGGCTCAGAACTTCTGTAGGCCAGGGCTAATGGTGGTCAGAGCTGTTGCTATTGTACTGAACTCCCTAGTGGCAACGAGGTGAGAAGATATTGGAATATTAAAGATTGGGTGGAGGGATACAACCATCAGAGGCAAGGTGGACATAATTTCTATAACGAGAAGCAAGGCCAGAAGGGCAACTGAGGCCTTGGTGTACAGGGACATGCTGATGGCTAAAAAAGGCATAAAGTGAGACAGATAGGCAAGCCATGAGGGTGTTGCTTGACTTCTGTGACCAAAAGAGCTCAGAGGTGTGTGAAGCAAAAAGCTGATACAACCTGCAGTAATGGAAAATTACTTCCATGGTAAGTTCCCTGTGGTCCAGATGGTAAAGAATCTGCCTGCAATGCAGGAGACCCAGGTTCGATCCCTGGATTGGGAAGATCCCCTGGAGAAGGGAATGGCAGCCCACTCCAGTATTCTTGCCCGGAGAATCCCATGGACAGAGGCTCCTGGCGGGCTACAGTCTATGGGGTCGCAAAGGATTAGACATGTCTGAGCAGCTAACACACATGATGGAAAATTATGAACCCTCTCCCATTTTGCAGACCTGAGTCAGTGCTCAGTCCCGAGCTCATCGATTGAAAGGGAAGACAGTTTCCTTTGAGGAAGACTTTGCAGTGCTGATATGTAAGTATATGCAATAATTATACCCAAAGAGACCTATAGACGGTAATATTCCACTCTTTCAAGGGCTACCAGACATAGGAACTGAGCTTACAATAATAATAATGGGAAAAATACCTGTAGAGTAAAGAGGCTGGAGGCCTGGTGATAAATAAAGTCCTGGTCCAAGAATACCTGAGAGTGGGTCCAATGAACTCCAGATGCTCATCTTATTCCTGGTCCCTAAACACATAATCAATATGAATGTCATGCTGTACTGCTGACATTATATTAATAGACTTGGGGCACAGAAAATGGTTGTTGTTGTTTTCCAGTCTCTCAGTCATGTCTGACTCTTTGTGACCCTATGGACTTCAGCACACCTGGCTTCCCTGTCCTTCATCATCTCCTGGAGCTTGCTCAAACTCATGTCCATTGAGTCGGTGATGCCATCCAACCATCTCATCCTTTATCGCCCTCTTCTCCTCCTGCCTTCAATCTTTCTCAACATGAGGGTCTTTTCCAATGAGTCAGCACTTTACATCAGTTGACCAAAGTATGGCAGCTTCAGCTTCAGCATCAGTCCTTCTGATGAATATTGAGGATTTATTTCCTTTAGGATTGACTGGTTTGATTTCCTTGAAGTCCAAGGGACTCTCAAGAGTCTTCTCCAACACCACATTTCAAAAGCATCAATGCTTCAGCTTTTAGCCTTCTTTATAGTTCAACTCTCACATCTATACATGACTATGGAAAAAACCATAGCTTTGACTATACGGACCTTTGTTGGCAAAGTAATGTCTCTGCTTTTTAATATGCTAAGTGATAGCTTTTCTTCCAAGAAGCAAGTGACTTTTAATTTCATGGCTATAGTCATCATCTGCAGTGATTTTGCACCCCAAGAAAATAAAGTCTAAATACTCTTTTATGCCTTGGAAAGATAGATTCGTGTCAGAGAATGGGGAAGGGCTATTAATCCTCTAAATACGGAGGGGCCTTTTAAATCAGTGAAGTTCTGGAGTCATGTTTGGGACATCTCCTCCAAGGTGAAAGATCAGTTATTCTACCTTATACCTCCTGTGTGTATGTGTGCTTAGTCGCTCAGTCGTGTCAGACTCTTTGCAACCCCCATGGATTGTAGCCCACCAGGCTCCTCTGTCCATGGGGATTCTACAAGCAAGAATACTGGAATGGGTTGCCATGCCCTTCTGCAGGGGATCTTTCGAACCCAGGTCTCCCACCTTGCAGGAGGATTCTTTACCCCCTATCACTGTGAAAAAGGTACAGCCCTTAGTAGATCTCTTTGGATTTGGAGACACCATAAATCATACCTGGAAATAGAGCTCCAACCCTTTTATCAGGTGATTGGAGAGATTGCCAGTTTTGAGTGATATTCAGAGCAATACAGGCTTCCCAGGTGGCTCAGAGGTAAAGAATCTGCCTGTCAATGCAGGAAATGTGGGTTCAGTCCCTGGGTCAGCATGATCCCCTGGAGAAGGAAATGGCAATCCACTCTAGTATTCTTGCCTGGAAAAATCCCATAGACAGAGGAGTCTGGCAGCTACAGTCCATGGAGCACGATTTGTCGACTGAGCACTCTTGCAGGCACAGAGCAATAAAATATTCTGAAAAACTTTCAGTCTGGAGTGCAAGGTCCTTTGCCACTTACACAGATCCCCTGGGACAGAAGTAAGATACAGATGCTATTGGAGTCTCAGCCAAACGCCAATGGGAAAGTCTCAGCACAGATTCACTCCGGAGTTCTGGAGCAAGTCTCTGCTGTATATATCAGACAACTGCTGCCCATTCGGGAAGCAGCTTTAGACACGCTGCTGGGTGGACTCTCTGGTCATGGGAAGTCAAGTGACTTGAAACCAGAGCATTATCAGATTCATAAAGTCAAACATTTGGATAGGCAGGGAAGAAATCAGTTGTTTGATGAGAGAGTTACATTTGAGATCAGATTCAAGCACAGGTCCAGAGGCATAAGTATGAAACATAAACAGATGGCCTCAATCAGCGTGTCACCTACTCAGATGCACCAATGCTTCTCCCTCAGTTCACACCTGTGGCCTTGCTGGAGCTTCCTTAAAACCAGGTTAAGGGGAGAAGATGAAAGTACTCAGGCCTAAGTCACAGGTGGATCATCATATTGGTATGAGAAGAAAATAGACTGCTGTTGCTGCGTTAAAGTCTAAAACAGAGATAGTCTTGAAAGACAGGAGTAAGAGGAATCTCCCCAGCATGCAAAGCTTTTAAGGGTACACATGGTCAGCAACCTTGTGCAGAGGGAGCAACAGCCTGAGGTAAGGATAAACCCACGGGCCATAGCAAATGGCTTGGCTGGCAGGTCAAGAAGCTGGAAGGAGCAAGATTAGAGCCCTGGAGACCAGGCAGTCTGGTCTAACATGTGGTTAAACCATTAGGAGCAGCCACAAAGTATGCAGATTTTTTTCTCTTGTTAATGTCTGTTAAGTACTTATCCATCTCAGAGGACGCAGAGATTAATCTGCTCAACAGGGTGACTCACACGGTGAATATCAGCCAGCTTCTGTCCTTGGCCACCCAAGTACTCGCACAATGGGTCCACACACAGAGTAGATGTGGTGGCAAGGGTGGTGACTATTTATAGGTCTACCCACACAGACTTCCTCTCATCAAAACTGATGTAGGTTCTGCTGCTGTTTATCTTTTGCCGTTGTCAGCAGCAGAGAACAATGAGGGAGACCAGCAAGCCACATGGTGGCAAGTTGATTACATCAAACCTTTCTAACATGAAGAGTGAAAGTATTAGTCGCTCAGTTGTGTCTGACTCTTCATGTAGGCCGCCAGCCTCCTCTGTCCATGGGATTCTCCAGGCAATAATACTGGAGTGGGTTGCCATTTCCTTCTCCAAGGGATTTTCCCTGCAAACCCGTCTCCTACATTGCAGGCAAGTTCTTTACTCTCTGAGCCACCAAGAATATCCAAACCTGGGATACCTGAATCTTGATTTCATACTTCCCACCTGAAGGGGGCAGAAATTCTTTTTCTTTTTTTCTTTTTGTCTTACATATTTTTTTTTTATAATAATAATCCATATTTTGCCACTAAGGAAACTGAAGAGCAGAAAAGTGAACAGTCAGAATGCCACACAGTGCTGGAGACGGTTTGAATACATTTTTGAAAGAGAAAGAGCCAGTTTCTTCTTCCACACTCTACTACTCCTCTACCCTCTGTTTAAGAGGACTGTGCTGTGCTCAGCCACTTCTGTCCTGTCCGACACTTTGAGACCCTATGGACCATAGCCTGCCAGGCTCCTCTGTCCATGGGATTCTCCAGGCAAGAATACAGGAATGGATTGCCATGCCTTCCAGGGGATCTTCCTGACTCCGGAACAGAACCCATGTCTCTTACATCTCTGGCATTGCAGGTGGATTCTTTACCCACTGAGCCACTTGGGAAGCCTTTAAGAGGATTACTAGCATTTAAATCCCACATTTGATGTTCACCCCATGCAACCTGGCCTGAATTTTCAGCTTCACCTTTCCATTTTTTCCTTTTTGGGCAAGCTATGGAACTACTTTCTGTAATATAAAGCTAAGGAGAACTTTCCGTCTCAAGCACTGGGGGAAAAAAACTGTCTGGTTCCTGGACATGTTTCAAGTTCTGCTAGGAATTATATATTCAGTGAATCCCACTGAAATTTTTCTTTAGCTATGTTGTCATTAACTCCTTTTCTCCCCCTACTGATCTACCAGTATGAAGAACCCAAATTAACCAAATAGTAAATGCAATTTTAAGTTTATTGGAAATTATACTATGTGCTTTGGTTGAGGCATCTCATCTCTATCTTCTAGGAATCAGAACCTCTAATCTATCAAAGCATCGGGACCAGAAGCAGATTCCCCAAGTTGATCCCTGGAATTTATGGTTACGGAAAAAATTGATTTTCCCTTCATTTCCAGATTTTCGTCTTCTAGCTGTGAAGGTCTTCGTTTCAATACAAATATTACATTAGCAAAGGCAAATATCACCCAACCCAGAGGCCATGCCAAGTTCTGGGAGGCCAGTGGCTTTCAGGTAAAATGCTGTATCAAGGAACCAGTAGACACATGCCTGTTGTTTTGCCTTCTTTACCATAAAATTCTTTGATGTGAGGCAATATTATATTGAATCTTTGTTGGTAGCTTAAATCCTTTGGGTGCCTTCAGATAATGCTGCTGAAAGAGGTCCTGTGGCCAGGGAAGGCAAACCCATTCCTAGAATATGTTATCAACCTCAAAACAGAAGAATTACTCTCAATGACAATGTTGTACTGTTCAATGTTCTAAAATAAAGTTGATTACTGCATTTCAGTGGAATCACTCTGAGTTTCCTAAGTATATTTGGAGCCCAAATTATACAAATACATCTACCAACTCATTAAGTCAAGAAGTTGAGGAATAATTAGTTTTGATAAATATTCAAGGGAGAGCTGTTCTGAAATTTTGCCCTAAGTGACTAGGATTTTTTTTTTTTTTTTAAGATTGTTTTCAATTCAGATTTTCTGAGCCTGAGCCAAATGAATTGACCCTCTGCCCCCCTCTACTGGAAGATATTGGTAGTCAGTGATTTAAAAAATAAGATAAAAATTTCCTTGAGGATGTGTTATGAATTACTTAGAGAATTCCAATATTCTCCTTTTGCTACCAACTATAATTTGCCATTGCTTGTTGTCTTGATCTCATAATTTCTTCATAACCTCTGGAAAAGCATTGAACAACTCATCTCTGATGAATTCTCACAATTCTTATTAAGACCATATATGAACAAAAAGATAAGAATTTTCAACTCTGATTATATGAGTAGACTAATGATTCACTTAGTTTGTTCAGTTGTAATACCTTCTTAAGAAGATACCGCGTGATGACTCCTTCATTTAACATACTTCACCTAAGGAATTCAAGCAGGTTTCTAGATGCATTTGACTAACCCTTCTATTTCCTTTCTCCCTGCTTTTCCCTCTGCCTCCCACTTCCCCATTCTGCCTTCACTTCCACCCCACCCCTGCCACACCAAGAACAGTATCTATGCAGTTTTCCAGCCAGTGACCATCACTCTTCTAAACCAAGGTGAGAGAACGGTTTAACAACATCATAACTGGGTTAGCTAATGAGTAGGAAAAAGATTTGGCCCCAAACCCTTAATAGGTTGCTTGGGTTTACAAACTGTAATCCTCTTAGAGCATTTATTTCAGTTAATTCTATGAAAATGTTGTAAACAGAAAAGGTGATTCAAAACTGAGACCTAAGGCCTCCATGCTCATAATTTCTTTTCAGTCGAGCCTCTCACCTTTTTAAAATTTTCACTGAAGTATAGTCAATTTATAATGTTGCATTACTTCCAGGTGTACATCAAAGTGAGATATATATGTATATACATATTATATATATATTTCAGAAAAAATCTGAAAAAGAATGTATATGTATATGCTCTATTCCCTTCTCAAATGTATGTGTGTGTGTATATATACATATATATGTATAGTCTTTCAGATTTTTTTTCCATTATAGGTTATTATAAGATACTGAGTTTAGTTCCCTGTACTATACAGTATGTCCTTGCTACTTGCCCATTTTATACATGGTAGTGTGTGCATGTTAATCCCAAACTCCTAATTTACCCCTCCTTCCCCTCTTTCCCCTTTGGGTCAATCAAAAGCTCCTTTTAATAGCTCATGGCCTGCAATGGCCATATCAGATCTGTGGGTAAAAACTGACTCAGAGCTTTGCTGAATCACCAACTCCTCTTTTAAGGCAGTTCTGGCATTTTCGTAACCTTGTACTGCATGCAGGCAGCCTATTTTACTTACCATGAGTCCTGGTATCAGCAAAAGCTATAGGACATGCACATTCAGAACGTAATCACCAAATTGTTCCTTCACCCCTCAGGACACCTAGTCAAATTATGCCTCTTCTAATTCCTTCTCAAATCACTGCCACATGTTCCAGCTTTAACCAAATCACTGCCACATGTTCCAGCTTTTATGGTGTCTTTATTTCAAAAGATGTTTTTAAAGATTAAGTTATATGATACAGCATTAAATTAATAAGATTAATCCTCCTGGATGGCTTACTGGAATTGGCTCTTTCACTCCATAGTCACATATATTTTTACTGGTCTTGAATTATGTAGTTAAAATTAATGTTTTGGATGAGCAGACTGGCTCAAAGACATTAAAGTATTCACTATAAAATATAACTTGGATTCTGAAACAGAGCTGTGAATGCTACACTAGTATTTAAAATGTCACAGAGAAAGGCAATAAGTAGTTTAATGTTAAGATTCAGCTTAAGCAACTCTGGAAATTTTGACATAGACTTCCTACACTTGCCTCTAGTTAGAATGGTAATAATTACTAATGATTTCTATTAGAGACTAGAATGNGACTAGTTTTCTGTGATTATGGTTTGTGTGTCTGCCCTCTGATGCCTCTCACAACACCTACTGTCTTACCTGGGTTTCTCTTACCTTGGATGTTGGGTATCTCTTCACAGCTGCTCCAGCAAAGCGAAGCCACTGCTCCTTACCTTGGACATGGGGCTGCTCCTCCTGGCTGCCACCCCGATCTCTGGTGTAAGGTAGCTCCTCTCGGCCACCGCCCCTGAAGTTAAATATACTATATATTATGTAATAATAAAAACTGACACATATTTCTGTAATTAATGATATTTCTACATTAAAATGTGTAAATGTTAACTGAATGGAAACATAAAAACTGTCTTACAGCCATTCAAATCAGATTTTAGTCCCAAAACTTATAAAACTGAATTAAAGAGAAGATATTGTGAACTATGAATAAAGGAGAGATGAAATTATGATACCAGTAGATTCTCTGCCTACGAAACTCTAGAGAATTAACTCAAAAATTATAATAGGAATTCATCAAGGTAATTCCTTATTAAAGAAAAGTGCTTTTTAAACACCAACAAAACTCAGAAAACACAATGGAAAAGATGGTTTTCTTAACAGAACGAAGATATTGCATAGCGAGTGACTTAACAGAAGTGTATGATAATTTTCTTGCAGTGAACTTCAAGTTTTTACCAAAGAAAACTGGAGTAAACTAAAAATAATCATAAATAAATCCAATTTAACTTGATGGTAAGATTTTATTTTGTAGAGTTGTTGATGCTTCTAAAGTTACTAATGTGTTAAAAATAATGTATAAAATAAATGTATAAAATTCATGATATCACTTCAATTTCCTAAGAATGGATGTTTTGAAATTTGGTATAAAAAATTATCAAACTTCAACTAGAAAATAAACAAGAATAAATAAATGGAGGGACTTCCATTATCTTATAATATTAGTTCATTAGAATATACACAGGTGTTCCTGTGTGTGTGCTTAGTTGTGTATGACTCTATGTGACACCATGAACTTGCCATGAGTCTGCTAGGCTCCTCTGTCCATGGAATTTTCCAGGCAAGAATACTGGTGCAGGTTTCCATTTTTCTCCTCCAAGGGATCTTCCAGACCCAGGGATCAAACCCACATCTCTTGTATTTCCTGCACTGACAGGAGATTCTTTACCACCATGCCACCTGGGAAGCCCAAAATGTATACAGTGCATACTATAATGATAAAAACAATGGTAATGATGTTGAAATAAAACAATAAAAATATATGTTCCTTTGTGTAGCTTTTGATAGAGTCACTGCAGAGTTCTCACGTCACAACTATCTAGCATGCCACAGCCAAGACCCGGTGCCACCAAATAAAGGTGTGTGTGTGTGTGTGTGTGTGTGTGTGTACAGTTTTAAAAATCCACTGCACATATTGGGATAAACTTGAGAATGGTTTTTATTTTGTGACTTTTGCCAAAAATTTTTTGTTATACATACTTTAGTTACTGACTACAAGTTAGTTTCTTCAACCTATAGTTAACTTTAGCTTAACTCAAATACTGTCACCATTCACCAGATTTTTTTTATTCTTTACCTAGAGAAATTGTTAATTTTATAATATTTTCATAAAATATTTAAGCTGATATCTAGTCAGCAAAATGGTAGGCATGTAATTTTGTTGCACTTTCCTTCTGGACATGTACATCTACAGGTTTGCAAGTAATAGCAAAACATACAGANTTCACCAGATTTTTTTTATTCTTTACCTAGAGAAATTGTTAATTTTATAATATTTTCATAAAATATTTAAGCTGATATCTAGTCAGCAAAATGGTAGGCATGTAATTTTGTTGCACTTTCCTTCTGGACATGTACATCTACAGGTTTGCAAGTAATAGCAAAACATACAGAAAAGAAAATATCTCCCTATACAATATCTGATTTGTGATATATAGTTCCTTCCAGAGTAAGAAATAAGGGTGTTGTCCATTCCAGGTTTTGGAAAAATCAATTAGACCTAAGGTCATTCCCATTTGCCTACACTGAGGCCTCAGGTAACTGCTACATTTGTCAATGATTAAACCTCAGTTGTAGGTAATGTTTGCTATCTATTTTCATTTTACCTTTTAAGGATTTCTCTCTTGGTAAAAATCACAATAGAACTACTAGAACTTCATTATTTTGTGTTGCAGAGTGGCAAACCTCCATTTTCATCCTTGTTTCAAATACTAAAAATTAGAATAGCTCACAGTGAAATGGGGCATTGGCAAGGCTTTTAAGAATTTCACATATCCTTTGAGATCCTAAGTTCTGCGCTCAACATTTTGCTACAAGCAAGGTTAAACTGCTGCAGACTGACCTACCAGGAAGCAGACAGCATCTCTAGACCCTTTTGTGCAGTCTTTCACTATGAAGATGGTTCAGCAACCCCCCACAACTTCCAGAACAGTTCATAAACAAATTTCCATCTGTGCTACAAAACATTCTTTGTATAATGAAAATAAACAACATCATTCAAAAGAAATTAAAAAATTGTCTGTGAAGCAAAATGACTTAGGGTTTGTTTGAAATTAAAATTCAAAATATCCTGATAACTTAGGGCAATGGAGTGGTCTAATAAAAGAAACTGAATAAAGGTAAATTTTGGAAAGTGTAAATAAAAATTGGACTAGTACAGAATGATACCTGTGTTTTATAAGCAGTAACATGGGCAAAATAGCAGGGCTTGAGTCAGCAGTAACCTCAGGATGAGTCAACAGCAACATGACCTCACACTCAGTTGCAGGCATACGGTGTGACCTCACCGAGAAATCTGTCTTGGGCCCTAGATGTCCCTAGTGAAAAGGGATAGAAGCCAACTCAAATGTGTGAAGAGGAAATTAAGCAGGGTTTAGAAATTTAACCTCAAGTTATATCATATGAAAACAAAGTAGATAAAAATGAGTTGAGTATAGAGGTCCAGATGGGAACACAAATATTATCTTCCAATACTTGGTAGGTTCAATTCTACATGCTTCAGGGGTGGGAAAGGAGACTGATGACGACTCAGTACAAGGAAAAACTTCATCATTTTCAAAATAGTCTTGGGAGTTTCATATCGCTAAAGAAGCACAAGCATGGGGAGTGGTGGTGGGGAGATGGCCCACTCGACCAGGGTTTTGTAGGAATAAACAGTGAGTTTGGACTAAATGACCTTTAGTCATTTAGATCTCTCTCAATCTGAGTTCTGTGATTCCTTACTCTAAAACAAGTATTTAAATGCAGCCAAACATGAGGGCACGCTTGCCATCTTAACTTCATGGTGGTTGTTTGGTCATTAAGTCATGTCTGACTCTTTACCCCATCGACTGTAGCCCACCAGGCTCCTCTGTCCATGGGGTTTCCCAGTCAAGAATACTGGAGTGGGTTGCCATTTCCTTCGTTAGGGGATCTTCCTGCCCCAGGAATCAAACCCACATCTCCTGCATTGGCAGGTGGATTCTTTACCTCTGAGCCACTATTTCAATTAATGGAAATTCTCCATTCATCATGGCAAGACAGTCATGGAGAGAAAGCTAACCAGCAGTGAAGCCAGACAGGGTTCAAATATTGGCTCTGCAACTTGGTGACTGAGTGGATTAATTCTTAACCTCTGAGAGCCTCAAT
Organism: Neotragus moschatus; assembly: GCA_006410615.1. Classification (NCBI taxonomy): domain Eukaryota; kingdom Metazoa; phylum Chordata; class Mammalia; order Artiodactyla; family Bovidae; genus Neotragus; species Neotragus moschatus. The sequence goes on from SJYA01000881.1 coordinate 1,564,659, forward strand.
TTCCTATAGAATGGGACTAAGACAAACAGCCGGTAGGCAGTGTATCTGAGAAGTCTAACTCTAGAAAGATTCTCAATTCACAGCAGCTATTACTATCATCACTGCAGAGAATATCTGAAAAACAATAGTCCAGTTACAATAAGGCAAAACTGAACTCAGCACAACTTGATTCTGAATTTTATTGCTTCAAATGAAAGGAAAATACTGACTGAATCTGGCAAGGAATGAAAGGAAGAAAATACTAATCTCAACTTTGAGGAGGCGAGTGAATCCATGAAACACAGATTCACAGACATTGAAAACAGACTTGGGTTGAAAACAGTCAAGGATTAGGGAGGGATCGATTGGGAGTTTGGGACTAGCAGGTGGTTTCCCAGGTGGCATAGTGGTAACGAATCAGCCTGCCAGTGCAGGAGATGCCTGAGACTTAGGTTTGATCCCTGGGTCAGGAAGATCACCTAGGGAAGGAAATGGCAACTCACTCCAGTGTTCTTGCTGGGAAAATTCCATGGGCAGAGCAGCCTGCTCGCACAGAATCGGACACGAACTGAGCACACACACATACACAAATGCATGCCATTATAAACAGAGGGGACACACAACAAAATCCTGTATAAAACAGGGAGCTGTATTCAATATCCTGTGACAAACCATAATGGAAAAGAACATATATAAAACTCAGTTATATTTGTATAACTGAACTGCTTCCCTGTACAGCAAAATTAATAAAAGAATGTAAATTAGTTATACTTCAATTACAAAAACCTCATTCAACTTTAAAGAAGTGGATCAAACTTCTTTCTTCACAAGTGTAGAATCCTTCAAACTTTTGCAGCTTTCCAAATTGTTCAAACACCTGTTTGCTCAGTCCCACAGAGGAGGGTGTAAAGCGATAACCTCTGGCTAGAGACAAATGTCGCTCAGTAGTGATATACAGAAGCAAGAGGAACGAGAAGGTTAAGAGATGACAGCCGGTCTCAGAGAGCAGCTTCTTCCCCATTCATTTAAACCCCAAGTATGGGCTGCATGATTTCTCAGAAGAAGACACATTTTACCTTCTCTAAATATTATTCTTTTACAATTATGAGGTTCCTGATGAAGAAACGCTTTTTAAAAATCTAAATGATACTATTTCTCCTTCAGATAGATAAGGAAAGTGTGTGAGCATATTTTATATTACTTTGTGTTTACCAGACTCTGGTTGAAAGTGTGACTCGTGGTAATGCTATAAATACAGAGATTTCCTAAAAGTTTCCAAGATCTGTTCTTTAGGTTCGACTGCAAGTGTGTAGAGCTGTGTGAGAGAGTGGGCACACCTATGAGCTGTTCCTTAAAGAGATCAGGATTCTAGTCCAGCCTTGGCTTGGGAGTCATCCTTTTCAAACACAAATAAATGGTGTCAATTCGCTACTCAAAATCCTCCAAGGCCTAAAAGCCCAGAGTCGTTACTACATTCATCAGGCCCTTGACGATGTGTCTTGTCCCCTCGCTACTCTCAGATCACATTCCCTGCCACCCTTCCCTCCATCCCTCCATCTATCCATTCTGGACACATTGATCTTTGCATGGATCCATCTCAGGGCCTTTGTGCTTGCTATTCTATCTGCCTAGAATGCTCTTTCCCCATATAGCCATGTGATTCACTCTCTCATCTGATTCAGGACTCTGCTTAACTATCACCTTCACTGAACATTTTACGTAAAATAGCACTCATCTTCATCACCCTTTATCTCTTATCTTGTTTAACATGTTTTCTTAACACTTGACTTACTAAATGTTTGATGTTTATCAAATCTTCCCCTTTCCTTTGGGCTTCCCTGATGACTCCTGCAATGCAGGAGACTTGAGTTCGATCCCTGGATTGGAAAGATTCCCCTGGTGAAGGAAGTGGCAACTCACTCCAGTATTCTTGCCTGTGAAATCCCATGGACAGAGGAGCCTGGGGGGCTACAGTCCATGGGGTCTCAAAAGAGTCAGACGCAACCTAGAGAGTAATCAACAACAACAACAACAATTCCTTCCCATTAGAATATAAATCCACGAAAGCAGTGACCACATCTGTCTGGCTCAGTGCTGTCACCCCATCATGTAGAACAGTACCTACCACATGCTAGGCATACAATAAACACCTGGAGAATGAATGAGTTAAAAGGTGACCTTGGGCAAGACTCACAATCCCACTTGTGTTCTGTTCTGTAAAATGAGGAGGTTGGATCAGAAAGGTGGATAATTAACATTTTCTTATCCAACCTCATTTTACAGTTTGGAACAATATTAAAAAAAGAAATCTTTAACTTTTCTTCTGGTTCTAATACTCCATAGTTCTTTACTTTCTTAGCTTAGTGTCATCATTATATTAGTAAAAGGAAAGAAAAAGCATCTAAGGAACAATATGCATCTTGGAGCCCAAAAGTTTTAAGTAAATATGAACTTTTTCATCATTAGTACCTAAAGCATTGCTCACTGAAAAAAAAGATCCATTCCCATTCAGTCTGTTAAATGTATCACTCCAAAGACATTATCATAAATATCTAGATACCAACCTTTTTCTGGAAAAGAGATCTTTTCTTTTCTGAAAAAAAGAATTTTTCCACTTCCTTGTGGCAACTCTTTGATATCCAAATCTACAATCAGAAACCATCTTCATTTTGGAAGACTCCACAGTTTGGAGTGTGTCCTATTCAGTTCAGTCGCTATAATAAAAATACCATAGGCTGGTGGTTCATAAATTGCTGCTGCTGCTGCTGCTGCTGCTGCTGCTGCTGCTGCTAAGTCACTTCAGTCGTGTCTGACTCTGTGCGACCCCACAGACGGCAGCCCACCAGGCCCCGCCATCCCTGGGATTCTCCAGGCAAGAACACTGGAATGGGTTGCCATTTCCTTCTCCAATGCATGAAAGTGAAAAGTGAAAGTGAAGTCGCTCAGTCGTGTCTGACCCTCAGCGACTCCATGGACTGCAGCCCACCAGGCTCCTCCGTCCACGGGGTTTTCCAGGCAAGAGTACTGGAGTGGGGTGCCATCACCTTCTCCGGGTTCATAAACTACAGAAGTTTATTTCTCACAGTTCCAGAGACTGGGTCAAAGCACTGGCAGATTTGGTGTCCGGTGAGAGAGCCCACTTACTGGTTCATGGACAGCCACCTTCTTACTGTGTTTTCTGGAAAAAGGGGCAAGAGAGCTCCCCGGTCTCTCCCAAAGGCTCCCCTTCCTAACACCATAACATGGGTTTTTGTATTTCAACATTTGTGTTTTGAGAGGACACAGACGTTCAGTCTGTACAAAGTGGGAGAAGGGACAACTTATTCTTTTAATATCACAGAAAGATATTATCACTTGGCTACTGAAATATGTGATAATGCACATGCTTATATTCTGAGACAGCCAGTTCGAAGCGGGGGGTCTTAAAGTGATGGACCAATCAGATTGTCCTCAGCCTGCAGAACCTGCTTGGCACTGGGTCATCACGGTCATTTTTTTGCCTGTATTTACCATAGATTATCCTTTCCATAATATGCTGAATAATCTTAAAGATTGTCTTCCACAAATGTTTAGGAGATGACAAAACTGAAGATCAACTAGAATAAAAAAAATTGACCAGGAATATTTTCCTTCTTGTACAAAGCTGTACTCTGGGGCTTAGAGCAGAGTAGAACACAAAACATAAATTTTTTATTGAGTGGATGATGAGTGGTGAAGCTAGGATTTAAATGCAACTGTATCTGGGTTCAAAGCCAGTTCTATTTTCACTCTACCCTGTGGCCTCTCAGAGCTCACATGTCAAGAAAGTCGGGGACACCTGAACTGGAGCAGGATAAATGGAGGCTCCTCACTCCATTGCTTCCATAACTCATCTGTAGCCAGGAAATGTCTGTCTTCTTAGAATCATGAAAAGGTATGGTACAGTGAAAAACGAAACAAACAAATCAAATACATCAGGAATGCTGTTTCAGATTCTGCATCTGTTCTTACAATGTATCACTTAGGCTCCCTGAACTTGTTTTCTTGCCTCCTGCTGCTGCTGCTGCTGCTAAGTCACTTCAGTTGTGTCCGACCCTGTGCGACCCCATCGACGGCAGCCCACCAGGCTCCCCCGTCCCTGGGATCTTCCAGACAAGAACACTGGAGTGGGTTGCCATTTCCGTCTCCAAGGAAAGTGAAGTGAAAAGTGAAAGTGAAGTCGCTCAATCGTGTCCGACTCCTAGCTAGATAATGGTATAATTGGGGCAGCCCTGGTGGCTCAGACAGTAAAGAATCTGTCTGCCACGCAGAAGACTAGAATTTTATCCCTGGGTGAGGAAGATCTCTTGGAGAAAGGAATTGCTACCCATTCTATTATTCTTGCCTGGAGAATTCCATGGACAGGGGAGCCTGACAAGCTACAGTCCATGTAGTTGCAAAGAGTAGGACACGACTGAGAGACTAAGACACACACAACGGTATACTTAGTCTGTTTCTCACAGGCTTACTGAGAGGACATATACCTGGCATTTAGTAGGCCTTCAGATTTTGTATCCATTATAAAACATGATGAAAAGGCCACAGTCTCTACAGATCTCACAGTCAGTTTGCTGTGGAAGCTTATTCATTCACGAGACCAAGTTACCACTAGAGGACACTGAACCAGCAGGAAATTGAAGAAGAACTAAACTGGAGACTAAAACCAGTATTTGTGCTGGTAGCTTCTCCCTACTGGACGGATTGTTGAACTGCATTTGTTGTCATAGTGTTCCCTTCTAGGGGGAGCCTTGGGGAGAGAGCAGACGTCCTTTGAGGATTACTAAGCAGTCCAAAGCTGTAAGGAAAGAATTTTATTTAAGAGCTGTGGTTAGGTGGCAGCATCAGTATTTACATGTGTGTCTCCTTATCATTGCAACAGCCATGGAAAGATAACTGTCTCCCTGTGAATTTTCTAATGAGATTGAGTTCTAGGCTTTAATCAGGATGAGCAGAGAGCTCTCTGTGTTTTCGCTAATACTCTGAGATGGAAACTTCTGGCAGCCACACTGTTTAAGTTTAGCAGGAAAATGCAAGTTATATTTGCCTTGCTCACGTAAAAGATATTTATGTATCTATGTCATATAAATGCTTGTCCCCTGTTTCTTTCCTGACCCTTGTACAAAGGAAGATGAAATCTCTTAGAGAAACCCAGGCAGGCATTACCAGGAAAGGAAGTAAAAAATAAGAACTTGAACCTACCCTTTCATATGTCCTTAATACAAAGCAGAAGTATTTCACAGTCTCTCCACCCTCAATACTGTTTATACAATTTTCTATTTTGGATTGCAAAATCCTTAGTGGCAAAGATGAGATGCTATGGTCTAACACTTAATTCAATAAAGGACCCCTTTCCAAAGGCTGATCCTCATTAGCATATGATTTTTTACACATACTGGACGTTTTTGAGAGTATAGCAGATATTAATGACGACAGACAGACAGCAGGCATAAATTGATGAGCTCGTGATCACATTGTGTCTGTGTTTAGAAACTATCCACCTAAAATTTTTACTTTCTTAATATTTTACCTTTAAAAAGTCTCCTTAGAAAACTTCTTTAGGTAAACAATGTTTCAAGACTGCCTTGGCCCAGGGCAAGTTAGTATCTGCCTCCTTAGGTGGACAGACTGTCTTCTCTCCCACCCTATTCCTCTCTCCCACCCTATTCCTCTCCTCTGCTCTATTAACCCTGTGAGCCCTTTCTTTAAGGAGGGTCCATCTGGTGTGCTCAGTTGTGTCGGACTCTTTGCAACCCCATGGACTGTAGCCCACCAGGCTCCTTTGTCCATGGAATTTTCCAGGCAAGAATACTGGAGTGGGTTGCCATTTCCTTCTCCAGGGGATCTTCCCGACCCAAGGATCAAAGCCACAGCTCTTGAGTCTTCTGCATTGCAGGCAGATTCTTTACCATAGCACCACTTGGGAAGCATTTCTTCTAAAGACTTCTTCCTCTGATACCTCTGAGCACACTCTACATGACTACATTTGTCTTCTCTCTATAACTGCCTTAAAATACTCCTATGCCATTGTCATTTAAAAAATATATTTTTCTAGTTTTCTATTCCAGTTAATACCTCTAATCCATTTTTGCAAGAATGAAAATGACATACCAATCATTCAGTTCACAGCCCCTCAAAAGTAAATCTTTGCTTCTGCATGTTGAGATGACTGTTTCAATAGAAATAGCAATGAAGACAGTTCACTGAGTAGGTAGAGCTGGCTGCTGGAGACAAGAAGCAGATGCCCAGGTGGCAGATGTATGTAAATCACATACGCACCCACAACCAATTGGATAATTTCCTGTGAACAATATAATCAGTGTGTTTACTGGAAAATCCCACTGAAAGGAAGTGACTATTCAGAATTCACTTGAACATTACATATTAAAATTCAGACTAAATGAGGAACTGGAAAGGAAGTAATGGGGCAAAGAGAGGGACAGAGAAGACCAAAAACAAAGGCCTTGCTTTATTGATCTCTGTGCTTGCCACAAACAAAAAGTAGCATGCTTGTTCTAAAAAAAAAAAAGTCTTGGTTCTTCAAACTCCACCCTGATCACTTCAGGCGGGAGATGATACAGATGTATACCAGAAAAGTAAAAAAATGAACACTTCCTGTATTTAAAATAAACAGTGGCTTAAGATTTTCCTAGCTATATCTTCCTCTTTTTTTGAGCCAGAGACATTTCCACTTTTGGTCTCACTTGACCATTGGTTCAAAATAGGTTTTAACACAACAACTTAAAAAAAAAATCCTCAAGGGTCACCAGCTCACAGATGAAATGAGCTTCCCTGAGGTAGAGTGGCTGGGCTGTGAGCAGCCTGCAGAAAGCATTCCAGAAGGAGGCCAGAATCTGCAAGGCATTTTAAAAAACAGCCCTGGATTTCCCTTAACAGCCAACCCCCATTATCCACAAAGATCTTTATTACATGATTTCATCAGTTGTTCCAAATAACAACTTGGCTATATCATTTTTTTAAAAATATCTATCAATCGGTGGGCCAAAACATTCCTCTAACCTGTACCCACACTTGGTCTCTTAGCCTCCTTGCCACACTCAGCCACCCCTCCCAAAGCACAGAATGTTCAGTGAGTAGGCCCGTCATTATTTCTCTAGGGACCCTGAACACTGGCCTTCTGTCTGGAAGTTCAGTTCCCAAACACTGCCCTGGATCACTGAGCCCACAGTGAAACCCTGTTAGTTAATTTGGTCTCCATGAATGCATGATAGACATGGCCCCTTACTTTCTGGTCAAAACAAAGTTCAACAGAAAAGAAAAGATTTGCAAATGTTTTTCTTATAAATAAAAAGTTGTTACCTAGAAGAGCCTCTTGTTGGGAGGCACAGAAGTGGTCAAGAGAAGAACCAACAAGAGCAACTTTCTGAGCACTGAAGTGAGTTTTGCATCCAAGCGAGATGAAAGGTTTGAAGCCAGCGCAGAGGGGCTTTATAATTATAAATGAGCTGATCGTTCCTGGGGCCAGCCCTGCACACAGACTATTTGGCCATGTTTACGTCAATTTACCTGAAGTCATTACTCAAGAAACAGGCTTATGTTCCTCACTTAGCGTGTTCTTTTTAAAGCACTGGGTGGCTCACTAAAAGAGCCTTTTGTGAAGTAATGAAACTTTTGCTAACAGTGTGAATTGTACCCTACTAATTGCTAAATTCCTTTTTTAGTGTATAGGATTTCCTCAAAGTGAAATACCATCATTTAGTGATTTGATACAAAAGACATACCATGTTAAATTTCCTGTAAAATGTAATAAATCAAGGACGGGAAGTAAAAAGTCATGACTGAGGCTTTTGCTTCTTCTGAAGTGAGGGGGGAAATTGCTCTTGTAGTCTATTAACCCTTGGCTTGCCAAGATCATCTCTTTTCACAGTTGTTGTTCAGTTGCTCCGTCATTTCTGATTCTTTGCAACCCCATGGATTGCAGCACACCAGGCTTCTCTATCCTTCAGTATATCCCAGAGTTTGCTCAAACTCATGTCCATTGAGTTGGTGATGCCATCCAACCATCTCATCCTCTGGTGCCCTCTTCTCCTCCTGCCCTTAATCTTTCCCAGCATCAGGGTCTTTTCTAATAAGTCAGCTCTTTGCATCAGGTGGCCAAACTATTAGAGCTTCAGCTTCAGCAACAGTCCTTACAATGAATATTCAAGGTTGATTTCCTTTAGGATTGACTGGTTTGATCTCCTTGCTGTCCAAGGGACTCTCAAGAGTCTTCTCTAGCACCATAGTTTGAAAGCATCAATTCTTCGGCTCTCAGCCTTCTTTAGGGTCCAGTTCTCACATCCTTACATGACTACGAGAAAAATATCTTGCAATAGTCATGTCCAGAAGAATGGTTAATAGTGCCCAAGGTTCTATGCTCAGTTGCAACCTTATGGATTGTTGCCTGCCAGGCTCCTCTTGTCCATGGTATTTTCCAGGCAAGGATACTGGAGTGGGTTGCTGTTTCCTCCTCCAGGGGATCTTCCTGACCCTGGGATTAAACCCACATCTCCTCCATTGTCAGGTGGATTCTTTACCACTGAGCCACCTGGGAACCCCTGCAGAAGGTTTGTCTTATACCGTTGAATAAACTACCATATTCTTTTTATCATATTTTTCATGTTGGAGAAGAAACTCTGAAGTCGTGTGCAGTACTTTTATAGCCAATTCAAGCCCTCATATGGAAATGTCTATGGAATTGGGGGTTGTTTCCCAGCTCTACATCATCCAAGTAGCACCCACTCCAGTTGAAGGTCTGAACACATTGGAAGGGCAAAGAGATTGTGAAGGTAATTCTGATCTAGGATTAATGAAATAACCCAAACAACTAAACCACTCTAGACACTCAGCCCCTATAGAACTTTACTTTAATGAGTCTGAAAGGGAAAAAATAACAACCCTACTTGCCAATTTTCCATTCATTCGCCTCTGCTTAGTATAAGTAACAGCTAATGGCCTTAATGGTTCCTCTGTCTGCAGTGAGATATTCAGAAAGTGTGACTGGCTGTCCCTGAACACACAACCCCATCTGCAAAGGGACAGGGTTTTTGTATATGAGCCATCATATAAGTAACCTTTCATGCTAATGATGCCTCAAAAGTGGGTTCCTCAATGCTGAAAAAAAAAAAAAACCCACTTCCTGGAAAAGTCTTCCTCCCCTTATCCAGTACTGGTTACTCTCCCCTTCCTCTGAAAAAGAAAACTTTTCCATTATGACAGCTTTCCAAATTTGTTGATGAAACTCTATTTTTGCTTAAGAGAAAAGAAATACGTGAATATTTCTGATTGTCTCCAGTATAGAATTTCCCTTTAAGCCCCAGGACAATATATGTATTGGCTTCTATGGCTTTCCTAAGAGAGAATATACCCAGTTTTGATAAAGAGATCAGTTTTCCCTTAAAAGAACTGGGAGGACTGAAAACAATTCTTTTGTCTGGAGCCAATACCCTTCACCCAAGCATATTATTATTATAGCAGTCTACTTCATTAAAAAAACAACATTTGATCAAAATTAAGTTAGGGGTCTGATAAGCTGGAGACATCACTGCTTGTTTTCATTCTTCACAAGTCCAAATTTGACCCAAAGTTGTAGGAGATTAAGATATATGAATGAAAACACACATCCTTGCTGGTTTTGCAAGCTTTCCAGCTCCATAGATCTGAATCATTCTCATAAAATTAAAGGGGTCCTTAAAAGTTTACCTAAGTCCTATGGAGAAATTGAGGCCAAAAGAGATCAAGCTACTTGCCAAAAGTCACAAACAAACAGTACTAGGAATCAGTCTCTCCTGCCTCCTAGTCCAGGACTCCTCCCATTCTACCATATTACCATTATGTAACTCAGCATTCAATTAATGAACCATGGCATCCACCTTTTATTTTAAAAAACACTCTCTTGTTCAATAAACTTATATAAAGCATAGTTAATACCTAATTAGCATTCAGGAAACTATCATCTTGCAAAAAATTAGTATTCAGTGAATCAAACCATCTAGTTCTCTGACACATTATACCCCTCCAATCAAAGCTCTAAATCTAGAAGAAATTCAAGCACAAACCCAGAAAAATGAATTAGCAGCGTGCGCCCTATTAGACATGGCAGGCATCAAAGCAACTGTTCCAAGGGGTGGGTGAGAGACCAGCCAATCAAGAGCACCCACTGAGGGGGTAAAAGCAGTGCAAGAATGGGGCAGAGGTGAGATAGGCAGAGCCAGAGACCCCACCCCTGACTGCCCAGCCTNTTCAAGCACAAACCCAGAAAAATGAATTAGCAGCGTGCGCCCTATTAGACATGGCAGGCATCAAAGCAACTGTTCCAAGGGGTGGGTGAGAGACCAGCCAATCAAGAGCACCCACTGAGGGGGTAAAAGCAGTGCAAGAATGGGGCAGAGGTGAGATAGGCAGAGCCAGAGACCCCACCCCTGACTGCCCAGCCTGGGGAGGGCCTGCAACCATTAAAGCAGCTCTGCCAAAAGCTAGCAACAAACAAGATAATGCCTGAGAACGTGGCTGTTTTTTAATGTCTTCAAATTACTAGACATTTCTGAACAATGTTCCCTCTCCAGCCCCAACGATCAAGTATTATATAATCCACCATTGTATAACCACTCTGACATTGCAATAGACCTTTTCTATTTCACCCAAACCTATTTTCCCCATTTACCAAGGTGAATTATGAAAGCATCTTAAGGCACATGACTCAAACATTGTAAGCCATGTTGTAGCTAAAGATACGACCCAAGCTAAGTCCTACCATCTCTTCCTCAGCTGGACACAAGCTCATGCACCCATGGGCGCACACACACACACCACACACACAGACACACACCATTCCCCCAAATATGCGACACCTTACACACAACAAAAAGCCAAATTGGAAAAACACTGAAGAAAGTAGTTCCTGTCTGTCAGCATAGAATCCCTCAGCTAGGTTAGACTATATGAGTGAGGACGTATTGTGATGGGTGAAGTCACTCACATGTCTAACCTAGCTGAGTGATTCTATTTGATAGGAACCACCTTCCTCAGTGTTTTCCTTTTAATCACTCTACTTGAGACAAACTTTCCCCTTCCTTCGCTCTCTTCCTTTTCTTTCTCTTCCTTTTTCTTCTTCTTTCCCCCTTTCTTCTTGTGTCCTTCTCTGGCGCCAGGGAAAGCAATTGCTTTAGTAAACAAAATACATTAGTGCCCTCCATACTCAATGACAGCCCTTTCCTCTGTTGCCCAAACCCAGTCTAGACAATAGCTACCACTCAATTAGTACAAACTATTATTAATGAAAAGCAACCTGGAACCTACAGATGCTCAAGAAAAAAATATTAGGTACAATCTGGGGTTGCTTTTCTTACCATCTCTTCATGATATAGCAGACATTTTCTATTTCTTTGAGGATAATAGTACTCACAGAGTCAGGTGCCCCTCCTCTGACTTGTCACCATGTGCATAACACTTCTGATCATCACAGTGAATCAAAAACCTGATGTTTTCTGTGTGTTTAGATCTGTGCCAATCAATTGCATACATATGTCATCTCATTGAAACTTTACAATAACCTTGTGAGGTGGTCATAACTGTCTCCATTTTACAGATGGAAAAACTGAGGCACTGAAGTGAATTAACTTTCCCAGAATCACTCATCTAGTAAATCGCACCTCTGGGAACACAGACAAGGTTAAATGAATCCAGACCTGGAGTTCTTGAATTTCACTCTATACTGTCCCTCACACGAATTCGCAACCTTTTACTTCTTTCTTCATCTACCCTATCTTCCTCTCACTGCTCTGTGAGCTTCCTGAGAGTAGAGACTATGGTACAGTGTTAGGAGCCCAATAAAGTATGTTCTCATCTGTCAGTGTCCCCAGGACCCCCAATTATACTCAAATCCACAGATGCTCAAGTTTCCAGTATAAAGTGGCACGATACACTCAGCCCTGTGTATCTTCAGGGTCTGCACCCATGGATGTGGAAGGTCAACTATACTTCTGTTTTCCCACCTGAGCTCTAAGCCAAATGAAGGGTAAGACAAAAGAATAAGGCCGACGTAGGTTAATATATATATATATCAGCTTCGTTACTGAGAAAGACTAAGCTGGAGGAGGTGGCTCAGTGTGTAGGAACCATGGTCTTCTTGATGCCAAACCCCAGACTTAGTCACAGTTGTGGCCAATGCCAGGAAAACCACAAGTGCCCACTCTTGCAGCAACATGGATGGACCTAGGGATTATCACACTAAGTCAGTCAGACAGAGAAAGACAAATATTATATGATGTCATATGATATTGCTTATATGTGGAATCTAAAAATGTGATACAAATGACCTTACAAAATAGACGCACAGACGTGCAAAATGAACTTATGGTTGCCAAACGAGAGAGGGAAGGAGGGATAAACTAGGAGCTGGGGATTAACAGATAAACATAACTATATGTAAAATAGACAACAAGGGTCACTGTATAGCACAAGGAATTATATATTCAGTATCAGGTATCAACCTATAATGGAAACGAACCTGGAAAAGAATCTGAAATGTGTGTAGACACACACACACACACACACACATATATAAGAAAGTGTGAAAGTGTTAGTCACTCAGTCGTATCTGACTCTTTACGATTCCATGGACTGTAGCCTGCCAGGCTCCTCTGTCCATGAGATTTCCCTGGGAAGAATGCTGGACTGAGTTACCATTTCTTTCTTCAGGGGATCTTCCCGACCCAAGGACTGAATTCTTGTTTCTTAGATTTCCTGCATTGATAGTCGGGCTCTTTACCACTAGCTCCATCTTGGAAGCTTGTATATACATAGATATACATATATATATATGTGTATATATATACATATATATATATATATATATATATCCGGATCACTTTTCTGTACACCTGAAACTAACACAACATTGTAAATCACCTATAATTCCATAAAAATAACACAGTAAAATGGAAGAACAGACTGGAATGAGAAGAGAGATAGAGGAAGGGCCGGTCCACACACAGCTGACCAGCCTGGGTCTCAGTATTATGAGTGGAGGGCATCTGGAGAGTGACTAAAGAAAGTCTTTTCAGGGGAAATCAGAAACTCAGGCCAAGGAGTTTCCAACTGCCTCCCCTAACCTCAGTAACCGGAACTTGATATTCTTGAATTAGTCAGGGGAGTTGTAGTAAGATTAAAGGATAGTTTTATCATAAGCTGTGCAACGTAACACACAATCAGCACTCTGTAAGTTGGAGAGCCCAAATCTAGTGCTGATTTGGGGAGAGGACTCAGGTTACTTAATTCCCGTATCAAGTGTATGGTTCGCTGGTACAGAGGCCACCCCTCTGTTAAGCTCAGGGTTTTATTGAGGGCTGAAAGGGCTGGATGGGGACATCCTGGCAAGTCTCCTGGGTCCTGGGGATGACATACACACACAAGTTTCAGCTTTGGGGGACATCAATGAAAAGAGGAGCCCTGATGAGAACCAGGATGTACTGCTGACAAGGAGGCAAGGACACCTGTGACACGTGATTCAAGGTGGCGGTGGCATTAGCCTCAGCTCTCAGAGAGGGAGGGTAGCAATGGACGGAACCAAAGTGGAGAACTCTGATGGCTGCCTGGGATGCTTCATCTTCCCGTTAGGAGACATCAGATCGTGCCCAAGGCCTCTCAAAGCAGCACAATGTTTATAGACTCTCAGAATCTGCTTGCTATCACCCCATCCATCCTTTTCCCCTAATCATCTCATTGAGTTCATACTTGTCAATATTTTAACTCTGGAGATGGGAGAAAAACAGAACCTGTAAGTCAGCCAGCCAAAACAAAATTGCATAGCCCGGCACAGAATTTGAGTCTTCTTGGATAGTCTGTACTCAAAGAAAATAGTCTTTTGCTTAAATTGTCTAAATTGGCTCTTCTAGCTCTAAATATATTAAATTTTGACTTTCCAAATTTCTCTGGCTCTATTGGCCCATGGGAGCTGTTTTCTGCTGCCAAATAAGAAGTTGGGAATGGACACAATTTCAGCACTGAAAAAATGTTGGCACCCTGTCACCAGGAACCCAAGAGTCATGGCTTAACCCAACACCTATCACTGGATTTTGTTCAGAGATCTGGATGAAAGGACCAGCCCAAACTTTATCAACCTGCTATTTACTTTCACGGACGTTATTTTAGCGATTTTATCCTACCCCAATAGATTTTATCCTTACCATGTAATTAGGATCAAACTAAACTCCAGTACAAACCCCCTGCCTTGTGCATTAATTCACTCGAAACCTGTGGTCCCTGGCATGGTGGTGAAACATTCTTTAAATGGCTTTATCCCTGTCTGTTCTGGTCTGCTCTGCACAGATAAAATCAGTGGCTGAAAGTCAGAGCTTCCACTAGTGGCCCCAGCTCTATCACAAATAACCCAGTGAGGATCAGTAAAGATCAGGTCAAGGATGACTCAGTAAACTCCATTGTCTGTGGGAGAGACATCAGAATAGGTCCAAATGACAGTGACATTTGTTTAGAAGGAGCATGGGTCTATAAAATGTTATCTCTAAGCTCTAAGCTAAGCTGTTCAAACAAAAAGATAAGATCTTGAAGTAATGGTTAGATTGATGTAATCTACTGTGAAAGGTTCGAACCCCATCTGTGATATCATTCAAGGCCAAGTTAAATCAGGCGTGATGGGAATGATGCTATTCAGGCATGATGGGAATGATGCTATCACTGCCTGGTCCCATCTAGACAAACACCACCAGCTAAAAAAGCATTAGGGCCCAAGGCAGCTCTTGACCAGAGATAATCCCTAAAATCATGGGAGCAGCAGCAATGTTGTTTCTCCACTCACCTTACAGGAAATTAATATATGCCAGAAGATTGTACATGCAGCCCATGGAGTTAAATTTCACATGCCTGTTAAATTCAGGTAAATAAGGTAATTGATAGCATTCTGATTTTCCTTTTAAAAAGAGATTCAATTATTTCCCCTGGAAAAACTACAGAATCCAAGTATTATGATTTTGAAGATACACAGAAAGAATGGTACAAGGGTAAGTCCTAGTTAAAAGAAGAAAAGCAACATGAATGATAGAAAACAATTTAACATTTTCATCTCTCCGAACTCTCCAACTTATCTTCCTCCTTCCCACTGACTGAAGTGCTTTTTAGAGTCACACAGTTAACAGAATCACTCAATTGTCAAATTGTTGGTCTTGCATTCATTATCTGAATCAATTGCTGATGCTGATGAACTTTGGTCTGTGACCCTTTCTATCAACCCTTTCAGTTAACAATGGAGTAGCAATCAAAATTCCCAACTGAAAAATATTTGAGTTGTCTATTTTCATCAAGAATATTTGAATAAAATTACCTATCATTTAAAATGAAAGTCTATTTTTATATAAAAATTTATAAATTTATTTTAAAGAAACCAGCATCTCAGAGTGATACAAAATTATTTCTAAAGTTACCATCAATATTGCTGTTGCTCTTTGTGATCCTATGAACTGCGACACCCCAGTCTTCCCTGTCCTTCACCATCTCCTGGAGCTTGCTCAAACTCAAGCCCATTGAGTCAGTGATGCTATACAACTATCTCATCCTCTGTCATCCACTTCTCTTCCCGCTTTCAATCTTTCCCAGCATCAGAGTCTTTTTTAATGAGACTCTGGCTCTTTGTACCAGGTTGCCAAAAAACTGGAGCTTCAGCTTCATCATCAGTCCTTCCAGTGAGTATTCAGGACTGATTTCCTATAGGATTGACTGGTTGGCTCTCCTTGCAGTCCAAGGGACTCAGAAGAGTTTTCTCCAACATGACAGTTCAAAAGCATCAATTCTTGGGCACTCAGCCTTCTGTCTGCTCCAACTCTCACACTCATATAGGATTACTAGAAAAACCATAGCATAGCTTT
Organism: Neotragus moschatus; assembly: GCA_006410615.1. Classification (NCBI taxonomy): domain Eukaryota; kingdom Metazoa; phylum Chordata; class Mammalia; order Artiodactyla; family Bovidae; genus Neotragus; species Neotragus moschatus. The sequence continues at coordinate 1,580,531 of SJYA01000881.1, forward strand.
GACTACATGGACCTTTGTCAGCAAAGTAACATTCTACTTTTTAATATGCTGACTAGGTTTGTCATAGCATTTCTCCCAAGGAGCAAGCATCTTTTAATTTCATGGCTGCATTCACCATCTGCAGTGATTTTGGAGCCCAAGAAAATAAAGTCTGTCACTGTTTCCATTGTTTCCCCATCTATTTGCCATGAAATGATGGGACCAGATGCTATGATTTTAGTTTTCTGAATGTTGAGTTTTAAGCCAACTTTTTCACTCTCTTCTTTCACTTTCATCAAAAGGCTATTTTTAGTTCTTCTTCACTTTCTGCCATAGGGTGGTGTTATCTGCATATCTGAGTTTATTAATATTTCTCCTGGCAATCTTGATTCCAGCTTGTACTTCATCCAGCCCAGCATTTTGCATGATGTACTCTTCATATAAGTGAAATAAGCAGGGTGACAATATACAGCCTTGATGTACTCCTTTCCCTATTTGGAACCAGTCTGTTGTTCCATGTCCAGTTCTAACTGTTGCTTCTTGACCTGCATACAGATTTCTCAGGAGGCAGGTAAGGTGGTCTGGTATTACCATCTCTTAAACAATTTTCCACAGTTTGTTGTGATCCACACAGTCAAAGGCTTTGGCATAGTCAATAAAGCAGAAATAGATGTTTTTCTGGAACTCTCTTACTTTTTTGATGATCCAGTGGATGTTGGCAAATTGATCTCTGGCTCCTCTGCCTTTTCTAAATCCAGCTTGAACATCTGGAAGTTCATGGTTCATGTACTGTTGAAGCCTCGCTTGGAAAATTTTGAGCATTACTTTGCTAGCGTGTGAGATGAGTGCAATGCTGCAGTAGTCTGAACATTCTTTGGCATTGCCCTTTTTTGGTGTTGGAAAGAAAACGGACCTTTCCCAGTCCTGTGACCACTGCTGAGGTTTTCAAATTTGCTGGCATATAGAATGCAGCACTTTCACAGCATCATCTTTTTAGGATTTGAAATAGCTCAACTGGAATTCCATCATCTCCACTAGCTTTGTTTGTTGTGATGCTTCCTAAGGCCCACTTGACCTTGCATTCCAGGATGTCAGGCTCTAGGTGAGTGGTCACACCATTGTGGTTATCTGGATCATGAAGATCTTTTTTGTATTGTTCTTCTGTGTATTCTTGCCACCTCTTCTTAATATCTTCTACTTCTGTTAGGTCCATAGCATTTCTGTCCTTTATTATGTCCATCTTTGAATGAAATGTTCCTTTGGTATCTCTCATTTTCTTGAAGAGATCTCTAGTCTTTCCCATTCTATTGTTTTCCTCTATTTTGAGAACCCCATGAACAGTATGAAAAGGCAAAAAGATAGATCACTGAAAGATGAACTCCCCAGGTCAGTAGGTGCCCAGTATGCTACTGGAGATCAGTGGAAAGAATGAAGAGATGGAGCCAAAGCAAAAACAACACCCAGTTGTGGATGTGATTGGTGTTGGAAGTAAAGTCTGATGCTGTAAAGAGAAATATTGCATAGGAACCTGGAATGTTAGGTCCATGAATCAAGTTAAATTGAAAGTGGTCAAACAGGAAATGGCAAGAGTGAATGTAACATTCTAGGAATCAGAGAATTAAAGTGGACTGGAATGGGTGATACTAACACAGATGACCATTATATCTACTACTCTGGGGAAGAATCCCTTAGAAGAAATGGAGTAGCCATCATGGTCAACAAAAGACTCTTAAATCCAATACTTGGATGCAATCTCAAAAGCGACAGAATGATCTTTGTTCATTTCCAAGGAAAACCATTCATTATCACAGTAATCCAAGTCTATGCCCCAACCAGTAATGCTAAAGAAGCTGAATATAAACAGTACTATGTAGACCTACAAGACCTTATAGAACTAACACCCCTAAAAGATGTCTTTTTCATTATAGGGGACTGGAATGCAAAAGTTGGAAGTCAAGAAATACCTGGAATAACAGGCAAATTTGGCCTTGGAGTAAAGTTAGAAGCAGAGCAAAGGTTAACAAAGTTTTGCCAAGAGAACACATTGATCATAGCAAACACCCTCTTCCAACAACACAAGAGAAGACTCAACACATGAATATCACCAGATGGTCAATACCAAAATCAGATTAATTGTTTTCTTTGCAGCTCAAAATGGAGAAGCGCTATACAGTCAGCAAAAAAAAAAAAAAAGACTGGGAGCTGACTGTGGCTCAGATAATGAATTTCTTATTGCCAAATTCAGACTTAAATTGAAGAAAGTGGGGAAAACCACTGAGGCATGGCCTAAATCAAATCCCTTAAGATTATGCAGTGGAAGTGACAAATAGATTCAAGGGATTAGATCTGATAGACAGAGTGCCTGAAGAACTATAGACAGAGGTCTTGACATTGTGCAGGAGTCAGTGATCAAGACCTCCCCCAAGGAAAAAAAAATGCAAAAAGGCAAAATGGCTGTCTGCGGAGGCCTTACAAATAGCTGTGAAAAGAAGAGAAGTGAGAGGCAAAGGAGAAAAGGAAAGGTATACCCATTTGAATGCAAACTTTCAAAGAATAGCAAGGAGAGATAAGAAGGCCTTGATAACTGTAGCTTTGTAGTATAGTTTGAAGCCAAAGTGTGAGAGTTCTCTGGCTTTTTCTTTTTTCCTAAAGATTGCTTTGGCTATTCAAGGTCCATACAAATTTTAGGATTATTTGTTCTAGTTCTGTGAAAAAGTGTCATAGGTACTGTGATAGAAATCATATTAAATCTGTAAATTGCTTTAGGTAGTAGGGACACTTTAATAATATTAATTCTTTTAATCCATTAACACAGGATATTTTTTCATTTATGTGTATCAGTTTCAATTTCCTTCATCAATATCTTATCATAGATCTGTCACCTCCTTGGTTAAATTTATTCCTGTGCACTTTTTTTCTTTTTGATTGGAAGAGTTGGAATGGGAATAGTTTGGAAATTGAAATAGTTTTCTTGTTTGTTCTTTCTGATAGTTTACTGTTAGTGTATAGAAAAGCAACATATTTCTGTATATTAATCTGGAATCATGCAACATTACTGAATTCTTTTATTGGTTTTAATAGTTCATGGGTAGGGATTTAGTGTTTTCTGTATTTAGTGTCATGCCATCTACAAATACTGATGGTTAATTTATGACAAAGGAGGCAAGAATACACAATGGGGAAAAGAAAGTCTCTTCAATAAGTGGTGTTGAGAAAATTGGACAGGTACTTCTAAGAGAATGCAACTAGAACATTTTTCTCACATGATATACAAGAACAAAATGAATTAAAGACTTAAATGTAAGATGGGAAAATATAAAACTCCTAGGAGAAAACAGAGATGGCACATTCTTTGATATTGGTCTTTGCAATATATATATATATATATATATATATACACATATTTGGATCTGTCTCCTCAGACAAGGAAAACAAAAGTAAAAATAAATAAATGGGGCTTAATCAAGCTTAAAAAGCTTTTGCACAGTGAAGGAAACTGTCAACAAAATGAAAAGACAACCTACTGAATGGGAGAAGATATTTGCATATGATGTGTCTAACAAGGGATTAATATCCAAAATAAAGCTTACATACAACTCAATGTAAGAAAACAAACAATCCGATTTAAAAATGGGCCAAAGACTTGGATAGGCATTCCTCCAAAGGAGACATACAGATGACCAATATGCATATAAAAAGATGCTGAACATCGCTCATGATCAGGGAAATGCAAATCGAAACCACAATGAGTGATCATCTCACACCTGTCAGAATGACTATCAAAAAGACAACAAAAAACAAACGTTTAGTGAGACTGCGGGGAAAAGGGAACTCTAGTGCACTGTAGAGGGAATGTAAATTGGTACAGCCCTATGGAAAATAGTATGGATGTTCCTCAGAAAAAATTTGTTTTTAAGTCAGCAATCACGTAACCCAGATTTCCCACTCCTGGATATCTATCCAAAGAAAATGAAACACTAATTCTAATTAGAACATGCATCCCAATGTTCATGGCAGCATTATTTACAATAGCCAAGATATGGAGGCAACTAAGTATCCATAAACAGATGATAAAGAAGATGTGGTTTATATATACAATGAAATCTTATTACTCAGCCATAAAAAGAATGAAATTTTTCCATTTCCAACAGCATGGATNATTAGAACATGCATCCCAATGTTCATGGCAGCATTATTTACAATAGCCAAGATATGGAGGCAACTAAGTATCCATAAACAGATGATAAAGAAGATGTGGTTTATATATACAATGAAATCTTATTACTCAGCCATAAAAAGAATGAAATTTTTCCATTTCCAACAGCATGGATGGACCTAGAGGGCATTATGCTTAGTGAAATAAGTTGGACAGAGAAAGACAAATACTGTATGTTTCCACTTATGGGTGGAATGTGAAAAATAAAACAAAGGATTGAATATAACCAGAAATAGAGTCACAGATATAGAGATCAAAGTAGGGGGTTACTGGTAGGGAATGGGGTGAGGGAAAGGCAAATTAGAGAGAAGGGATTAATACGTATAAACTATTATGTATAAAACAACTTACAAGGTATATTGTATAGCACAGGGAGTGTAGTCAATATTAATGATAACGTTAAGGTATAGGCTATAAAAATATCAAATCACTTTGCTGTACACTGAAAACTAATATAATAAGTCACCTGTATCTCAGTTAGAAATAATCATAATAAAATAAAATGGGGGGAGGATGGGAGGAAGAATACACATTTATATTTTCTCCCCTCTTAACCCAGAGTAAAATTTAATCATCTTTCCAGACACAGTGTCCAACCATCAGCTGCCTTTTTGTCCTCTGGGCTCCACTGAGAATTGCTTCAAAGGCAGAAATGTGCTGCTCAGGGTCTTCCTGGACGAGAAGAGCAATGTTTTAGGGGATTGACATTCTATGAATCATTTCTCATGGAANATCTTTCCAGACACAGTGTCCAACCATCAGCTGCCTTTTTGTCCTCTGGGCTCCACTGAGAATTGCTTCAAAGGCAGAAATGTGCTGCTCAGGGTCTTCCTGGACGAGAAGAGCAATGTTTTAGGGGATTGACATTCTATGAATCATTTCTCATGGAAATTGCCTCACACCTATTCAGGAAGTAGACAGAACCAATCCTGATACTCTCTTTTAGAAGAAACAGAATTTCCTGAGTCACTTCTGAAGTGTCCACACTCACATACCAGGGAGGCAAGGCTTCCCTGAAGCCTTAATTTGCATAAATATATTTGTCACTTACACCTGCTTGCCACAGACCACCATACTTCTAGAGAATACCAAAGACATTTTGTTTTTCTTTCCATTTGTCTTTGTTTTATTTTTTTTAATTAGCTTATTTTAATTGGAGGATAATTGCTTTACAATATTGTGATAGCTTTTGCCATTCATCAGTGTGAACTGGCCACAGGTGCACATATGTTGACCCCATCCTGAACCCCTCTCCCACCTCCATCCTGACCCCATCCCTCTGGATTGTCCCAGAGCACCTGCCTTGGGTGCCCTGCTTTATGCGTCTAACTTGCACTGGTCAACTATTCTACATATGATAATGTACATGTTTCAGTGCTATTCTCTCAAATCATCCCGCTCGGGCCTTCTCCCACTGAGTCTGAAAGTCTTTTCTTTACATCTGTGTCTTTGCTGCCCTGTATGTAGGATTGTCGGTACTGTCTTTCTAAATTCCATATATATGCTTTAATATACAGCATTTGTCTTTCTTTTACTGACTAACTCCAGGTTCATCTACCTAATTAGAACTGACTCAAATGTGTCCCTTTTCATAGCTGAGTAATATTCACCAAAGACATTTTGGCTTCAGCCCTGACAACCTTGTACCCCACATCTTCCACACTGTGTGGCCAATGTCTTTCTGGCTCAGAGTGCAAACTTTCCCCATCACAGCAACACCCACCACTGCCCCTGACTTTCATTTCACAAGAGGCCAGAAGTCCAGCTTTTCTAGGTTTATTTTAACCACCAGAGTGTGCAGCATCCCTGGATTGAAAAAGCCAGCACTGGCTTCTGTAAGCTACCAACTGGCACATCTATCCCTCCCCAAACTCCATCCTTGGAACAACTTGAGGAGGGCACAACAGAAGGAAGGAAGTGAACCCATCTTGAAACTCAGTCACAGTGACTGCCTCTCTGTCATTTCACACACAGTGAATTCTGAGGTGTGATGGTTCCTCTAGGACAGGGTGTCCACGGCAGTCAGTAGACAGCCTCTGGGTGGAAACAAGAAGTGTCTTGAGACCAGCCTTGTTAGAGTCGTCCTGCAATGACCTCACATGGAGCCAAAACATTGCCTTCCGTGATGCCAAAGCACATGGCCTTTCCCTCAGCCACACCTGTTGGATCTCCATCCTCCCCCTTGAGGCCCCTCCAAATTCCCACAACCACACAAAAATGTTCCCTCTGTTCAGCCTCTGTCACATTCTGTACTGATCATGATATTTTAAATGTTCATTTTCCAGTATGTATGTGTAAGTGCTTAAACCTCTATTAAAGGGGAAAAAGGCAAGAACATTTCTTCCTCCCACAGTACCTAGTACTGTGCCCTGCTCCAGTAGGAATTCAGTAAGTATATGCCACACTGAACAGAGACAAAATGTTTAGTCTGCCACCATTACCAGTATGTTACTAAGATTAATCTTTATATGTATTATTCTAAAATATTTGAAAGCCTTAAGAAGAGATATTCTAATAGATCTCAAGGAAAAACTTGAGTTGAAATTTGAGTTTATATGCTTTTTTAAAACAAAAGATTATTTAAACCAAAAATTGAATACATAAGGATTTCCTTATGTAGGTCGCTGGATATAAGCAGAAATATGTAATATGATAAGGCAACATTTAAATTATTAATGACCATTAATTATGGTAGAACAGAGTGATTTTCTTTTCCTGCCACTGAAATTTACATGCCCTCCCTTGGAGGGTGGTTATGTAACACGCCACTGAAATTCTACCTCCCCCACTGCAAAAACTGAGTTTTTAGTGGTACAGAGGCTGTTCAGCAACCTGAAGTATTATAGTGTCTCTTTCTGTCTCATCCTAAGAACTGCCCAGTCATTTTTACCAGGCTTTCATTCCAGGGTTTCATCGCAGAGCCCAGCATTGCAGACAGGCACAGCCAGCAAGCAGGCCAAGTGGCAGGAAGCAGATTCTTGAAATTCAAGTTAGAACATGACACGTCAAGCCTCTATACCCCAGTTGGCCGCAGTGATCAGAATCACTGAGTTGCCAAAATAGTTTGTTTTTCATTCATTATCCAGATGATGTTGACATCATTAACCAGTAATGTTGACAGACTTCGGTTTGTGATCCTTTAGTTAACAATGGGATGAAAAATCAAAATCACAAATGAAAAATGTCAGAGTTGCCTGTTTTCTTCAAAATCAAAGAGCTGTAGGCAATTCAGCAGCAAGTGATTCTAGTGAGTGGCAAAATCATGCAGATGGCTTCTGATATACGTGCCTCTCAGCCAGGGCACATTACCCACACTTCCTCTGCCCAAGAGTGAGCATGATGTTACCTCCACATCTGCCTGGAGGTGACACGTGATGGGGTTAAAAGGACATTAGATCCACATTTAGAGCTCTTTTCAGCAACACTAACTGTATACAGGTGTTGACAAGAAGTTTTCTTAAATGTTTTATTTTTTAAAAAGGAATACNTTACCCACACTTCCTCTGCCCAAGAGTGAGCATGATGTTACCTCCACATCTGCCTGGAGGTGACACGTGATGGGGTTAAAAGGACATTAGATCCACATTTAGAGCTCTTTTCAGCAACACTAACTGTATACAGGTGTTGACAAGAAGTTTTCTTAAATGTTTTATTTTTTAAAAAGGAATACATGCTCATTTTAGGTAACACAAACAATACAGAACAATATAACAAGAAGGGTTGGTCCTTCTTCACTCCCACCAATTTCACTCTTCTCTCCAGAGATTCCCAATGGAAATTTTGGCACAAGTTCATTCAGATCTTTTTCCTGTGTGTTCATAAAGACATATATATAAGGAAATGGCAACCCACTCTAATATTCCTGCCTGGAAAATCCCATGGACAGAGGAGCTTGGTGGGCTATAGTCCCTGAGGTCACAAAGAGTAGGACATAACTGAGCAAACATTAATATATAACCATTTCATATATATATGCATATATACACACACATCCATAATATATTATCAAAACTTATCTATAAAATCCTTTTGTGAATACTTCTCAGTGGTATTATATTCACTTAACAACACACTTCGGAGAAGGCAATGGCAGCCCACTCCAGTACTCTTGCCTGGAAAATCCCATGGATAGAGGGGCCTGGTGGGCTGCAGTCCATGGGGTCGCTAAGAGTCAGACACGATTGAGTGACTTCACTTTCACTTTTCATTTTCATGCATTGGAGAAGGAAAAGGCAATCCACTCCAATGTTCTTGTCTGGAGAATCCCAGGGACGGGGGACCCTGGTGGGCTGCCATCTGTGGGGTCGCACAGAGTCGGATACAACCGAAGTGACTTAGCAGCAGCGGCAACAACACACCTAAGTGTCCTCTATTTGTGGTAACTGAATGTATTGCCAGTACTTATGTTTTCCCACACTGAGTTATTTATCCCTTAAGCTTCAGTTCAGGTCCCTTCTCTGTAAAATGAAGATAATGAATCCATTATCACAGGCTTGTGGAGGGCATCCACCGGAAGTCAATTGTAGGGCAGAGACTCACAGGTTCCTTCTGGGTGAACATCACCCCAAATCCTCATCTTTATTTGCTGTTTACATATTGATCTTCTCTCTCTGGCCCCACTAGACTGTAAGGTCTTGGAGGTGAGGTCTGTGTCTTCCTAGTGATGTGTCCTCAGTGACTGGAACAGGACTGGCTTGACCTGTGAGCACCGTGAATGCTCATTCATTAGCTGGCTCACTGGCTTCTTAGCCATTCTCATCTGTACTGGCCCTGCCCCAAACTGCCAGCTGAGTAGCTGAGTGGGAACCTCCAGATGAAGGAGGTTTGCTAGCCCACTTGGGGTGTGGAGGTGGGCAGGCCTGGACCACTTGTTAGAAAAGAGTACACAAGGCGGAGATGGGAGGTGGAGGGGCAGTTCAGGTAAACATACTGTGGAGGTCAAAGACATGAAGGATAAGCAGGAGCATGGCGTCAGAGCATGAGGTGAATGAGGGTGTTATCGAAAGGGATACCTAAAGGTGAGATTCCAACAGATTTACCTGATTGGTTTCTGTCTCCTGGGTGGGAGGGGCTTCCCATGTGGCACAAAGACTCTTCCTGCCAATGCAGGAGCCACAGGAGACTCGGGTTTGATCCCTGGGTCAGGAAGATCTCCTGAAGTAGGAAGTAGCAACCCACTCCAGTATTCTTGCCTGGAAAATTCCATGGATGGAGAAACCTGGTGGGCTAGAGTCCATGGAGTTGCCGAGCCAAGTAGGACATGACTGAGCATATAGGCTTGCCTGGGTGGGAGGGGCCTGGCCCCTAAGTATAAGCAGGGTCTGAAGGGCAGTTCCACCTCTCACCATCAGAAGGCAGGTCCTGAATAAGGGGGTCAAAAGGGAGAAACATCCATTGATAAAAGAGGTATACAATAAAGTAAGCTACAGGAATATATTGTATAACACAGAGAATACAGTCAATATTTTATAATGAGTATAAATGGAATATAACCTTTAAAATCATTGTAGTGTATACCTATAACTTCCATAATATTATACACCAACTATACTTCAATCTTGAAATGAGAAAAAACAGTTATGGGAATATAATATACAACATAGTGACTATATGTGTATTGCATATTTAAAAGTTGCTAAGAGAATGGACCTTAAAAATTCTCATCACAAAAAAAGATTTGTAACTATATGTCGTGACACGTTAAGTAGACTTAATATGGTGATCATTGTGCAATACATACAAATAGCAATCAGTATGTTCCACACCTGAAACTAGCAGTCTTTTTCGAAAAAATTTATTGGGAAATAGTTCTTCACAACATTGTCCTAGTCTCTGCTGTACAGCGAAGTGAATATATATGTGTGTATATATCCTCTCCCTTCTGGATTTCCCTTCCTTTTACGTCACCACAGTGTTGAGTAGACTTACCTGCACTATACAGCAGGCTCTCACTAGTTATCTATTCCATGCATAGCAGTGTAAACGTGTCAATCCCAGTCTCCCAATTCATCCCACACAACTGTGTTTCCCCCAAATACTTTTATTCTCTAAGTCAGTGTCTCTGTTTCTGCTATGCAAATAAGTTCTTCTGTACTATTTTTTCTAGATTCCACATATATACATTAATATATGACATTTGTTTTACTCTGACTTATTTCACACTGGATGACAGTCTCTAGGTCCATCCATGTCTTATATGTCATTTATATCTCAGTTTTTTAAAAGGCAGCACCTGGCCTCAGAGACAGCTTGGGAACTTCCCACGGAGGGAGTCTGGAATCCTGCAGTGTCGGAGCTGGAGGAGTTTGGGGATACCAGTCCTGTAACTCTCAGACTCTTAATAAGGATCAGAATCCCCTGGACACTTGGTCAAATGAGAGTACCTGGGCCCCGTCCACAGATTCTCAATTCTGATTCTACAGGCCTGGGGATTTGGGCCAATCTCTTGGCCAGCGAATGAAGGAAAGATCCAAGCAATGCACACACCCTGGTGAGAGTCAGAGTCAGAGGAAGGACACGGCGAGGGAGTGGAGAGCTGTTCAGCAGGAGGGTCTAGGGAGCAGCAGGAAGTGGGGAATGTTGTGTTTCCTTCGGTCTCTTCAGTGGAAGGCAGCAGAGCACAGAGCAAGGCAGTGGTCCTCCACGTCTGGAGCTCAGACCAGCAGCATCAACATCACCCTGGAAATCGCTAGGAAAGCAAATTCTTGGACTCCACCCCAAATCTATTGATGACAAACTCTGTAAGAGAGGACCGGTAACCTGTTTTTGCAAATCCTCCAGGCGATTCTGGTGCTCCCCAGTGTTTGAGAACCCTACAACCATAGGTAATCAGGTGTATACTGCCTTTCAAAACATTTAACTTGCTTCTGGATATGGCATACCTAGTGTTCCACAGACTCACTGGAAACCTCACTGCCAGTACATTGTCAAGGTCACACTCAGGAGAATTTGAGAAATCACTCCACTTTCCTTTCCAGAGTAATGGATCCGTTCCAACAATTTCCAGAAATCCATTATGTACTGGAAATTGATGATACAAAGTATCAACTCCAGCTGAGTTGCTTCCTATGGGAATTTCTGGGAGACACAGTTGCCATCATCATCACAGTAACCATCACTATCATCATCGTTGGCAACATTTACATAATGATTAATATGTTGGACACTGTTACTAGAACTTTATATTTATCCACTTAACTTTCCCCCCCAAACACAAATCATAAAGTTGGTACTGTATTTGTATCCTTCCATTTTACACATGAGAACCTGAGACAAAGGGAGCTTAAGCAAGCTGCCAATAATCCCACCACTCCTAAGGGTTCAGAGTTTTGAACTCAAGCAGATGGCCTCCTGAGCCTCCACTCCTGAATTCTGTGCAAGAGAGGGAGCCTGGATAATGGTTAAGAGAACTCGGTCTGGAGCCAGATCGCTGGATTTAAATGCCACTCACTGGCAACCCACTTCAATACTCTTGCCTGGAAAATCCCATGGACGGAAGTGCCTGGTAGGCTACAGTCCATGGTGTTGCAAAGAGTTGGACACAACTGAGCAACTTCACTTTCTTTCTACTTGTAGCAATCATCTACTAACTGGTCTCTGGTCTCTAGTCTCACTCTTTCCTGGAAATCCACCCTAAAATAATTATATGCAAATATACTTCTGTCACCATCCTCAGTATCCCACTTTCTCCTCCCATATGACAACATCTAAGCATATGATGCTATTCACAAAGAAGTTTCCACTTACTCATTCTGCTTCGTCTTCTGCACTCTTCCCGGTGCACTGAGCCACACCACCCTTGGTTTACTACTCCTTGATTAAGCAGCCTATGCTTCCTTGACTGGATTTCCTACCATCCAGCCCTACTCTTGGGAAATTCCTACTTACTTTAAGTTTTGGCTAAACCACTGTTTCTTTAGGAAGTCTTCCCTGGGTTTGCCCCTCTTCTAGATTAAGACATCCTTTTGGCTTTCGCTTCCATTGGTCAAATGACCATGATAGCGATTAGTACCTTGTGTTGGCATTGTGGGCCTGTTTCTCTGGTAGCCTATGAAGTTTTGAGAGAGGAAACTATCATCTTTTTGCCTTTTCCCAGTACACATCATAGATGCAAATGAATATTAGTTAAATGAATGAGTAGAGTGCCTAGGGGACAGGTGAGGCCTTTACTTAACAGAAGGCAAGAGACAAAGTTCGAGAATAACCAGAGAGGGAACTGAAGTAATAATGAAGTCATCATAGTTGGTGTGAGATAATGTCTAGGGACCCAGCATATAAACGATGCAGCAAGTCGAAGCCCAGGGCTGAACTGAATATGCATCATCTCCAGGCATGATATTATTGAGATATCTTTCACTGGGCATCCAGTTCTAGGGATCATTTAGTGGAAAATGCCTCTACCTATCCAAAGATTTCTTGGTACTCTGTACAATACTAAGTTTTTCAAAGTCCCAGTAAGATTCCCTCCTCAATAAATAATTCTCTTGAAATTCTGGGTGGAGAGTTCACTCAAATGCATGCATGAGAGGACCCCTTTGAGGATGAATGCTCACAAAGGCCACAGAGAGGAGAAATTAGAAGCAATAACTGGAGTGAAAGAAAAGATCATACACTTATTTAAAGATGTGAAAAGCCCAGACTCAAGACTTAAACCAATAAACATCTGCTGCTGCTGCTGCTAAGTCACTTCAGTCATGTCCGATTCTGTGGGACCCCCATAGACGGCAACTCACCAGGCTCCCCTGTCTGTGGGATTCTCCAAGCAAGAACACTGGAGTGGGGTGCCATTTCCTTTTCCAATGCATGAAAGGGAAAAGTGAAAGTGAAGTTGCTCAGTCGTGTCCGACTCTTAGCGACCCCATGGACTGCAGCCCACCAGGCCTCCTCCATCCATGGAGTTTTCCAGACAAGAGTACTGGAGTGGGGTGCCGTTGCCTTCTCCGAATAAACATCTGAGTTTTAACAAACTAAAAGAAGACTTTTCCTTAAACCTAAATTTTCCTTTTATTAAGAATAAAATGAAACTAAACAATGATATATCTAAAGTTTCATTACAGTGGCTTGCTTAGTTTAATGATACATCTGATAGTGCTTGCTTGATGATTATTTGAGTTCAGACTATTTGTAACTGAATTTTGTATACTAATATGCCACTAATACTACACATTCTGAAATAAGTTGTCATAATATGTATGACATCAGCCACTAGGGAAGACCATGTACATGTATATATCCACACACGTCAAGAAAGAGAAAAATGACACTTATAATGAAAAAAAACAAACCCCAAGGGCATATTCAGGTTGCCTTGGTGGCTCAGATGGTAAAGAATCTGCCTACAATGTAGGAGACCTGGGTTCAATGCTGGGTTGGGAAGATCCCCTGGAGAAGGGAATGGCAACCCACCTCAGTAGGCTTGCCTGGAGAATCCAACAGACAGAGGATCCTGGTGGGCTATAATCCACAGGGTCGCAAAGAATCAGACATGACAGAGTGACTAACACTTTAAAAGGATATTCCTTTAATAAAAATTTCCATTTTAAATAGTGTCCCCAGTCTTTGAAAAGAACTTTTTGGAAAGTAACAGTCAGCTCAAAACCGTTTCTGGAGTGAAATTCTCCAGATTTTAGCTTCCAATTACTGTTTAAAGTTTGCCAGATGATCATGGAGAAAAGCATTCCCAAGGGAATGATCTGACCTTTGTAAACAATGCTGGAAACTTTAAAACAGGCTAATTATTAAAGAGGAGCAAACGATAATTCTAGATGTAGAGTGAAACCCCATACCCTTACATTTCTGAAAGCACAGTGACATCAAGAAACATGTTGATTTCCTGCTTTCTGGCATCCTTTTCAGGATGCATGCCCAGCCATTTCTGGCCTTGTTCTTTGTTTGGTTAAATATACATTCATACATGCAAGCACATGATACTTTAAGAAGGCGGCCTATCCTAAGTGCTACAGAATCAGTCCAACCCCAAACAATGCTTCAGAATCTGGAGCTGGAAGAGACCAAATTCTGAATGCGGAAGACTTATGGAAGAAAGAGACATAAAGAGATGTCTTAAAGGAAGTGTAATTTGGAAGAGAGAAGAGCACAAAAGGAAGAGTATACATGGGGGAAAGACACACAGACCAATTAATGTACTCAGAGACTTTGTGTGTGTTGTTGCCTCCCCCTGCAGCGCACTTCCCCTTAGAGGTGTGAATAGCTCATCCCTCACGTTTTCAGGTCTGTACTCAAAGCCCACCTTCAGTAGGGCCTCTCCTGGCTGCCTTATATAAACTTCCGATCCTTGCCTTGCCCTAATGTCGCACATTACTTTTCCCCACTTTAGATTTTCTCTTCTGTACTTATCATTATCTAATCTGCATTACATTTTAATTATTAATCTTCTTCATTGTCTCTTCCACCAGAATGTAAATTCCACAAGGCAGGGAGTTTTGTCTGTTTGGTTTGTTACTGGATTCTCAGCAGCTAGAATACTGCCTGGCACTGAGAAGTACTCAGTAAACATTTGTTGAATAAATAAATAAGTTGTTTGGAGGGAGCTTAAGTTATTTATGATCAGGTTATTATTAAAATATCAAATTGACAGAAATAGAGCTTTGACATGAGGGAACCAGGTTCATGAATTTGGGCAGACAGTTTGGAGACAAATAGGGAGAACTTGGAACGTCTGCCAAGAACTCACAAATACAAGACTCCTGGGAGAATCTCAGGAGTCATTTGGTCCGCTTCTCTCATTTCTAGGTAGCCCTATGCCTAAGTCGTCCTGAACAAAACAAACTATTCAGCTCTCTATTTACACAAGTTTCATTGCGTATTTCTCAGAGGCTGAGGAAAACATCACAGAGGTCAAATTTACAGCCTGGTGGCTCCATTTTCAACCTCAGAGGAGGAAATTTACACCTTTGCAGAGCTGACCTTCTGGATTCCTTCTCAGTGTTTTAGGTGATTGGGCCTGAATATAACTTTCATTCTCTCTAAAGGAAAATCTGGAAAGGAAGTGGTGGTCTAGTCAAATACAAATTTTTTTCTGTTCCAAATTCAGAGAAGCAGCTCCCTGAAACTTACAAGGGTTCTCTGGTTCATTGACACTCACAATTGTGCCTGTGCTTCTCCGAGGAGAACATTCTAAGCAGTTGAAGCCATGGGTGACAAGCATTCATTACCTGTTTGAGCACCATGTGCTGTGCTGTGGTTAGCTGCTTGGTCGTGCCTAACTCTTTGCAACCCCATGGACCCCAAGCTGCCAGGCTCCTTTGTCCATGGAATTCTCCAGGCAAGAATACTGGAGTGGGTTGCCATGCCCTCCTACAGGGAATCTTCCCAACCCAGGGACTGAACCCAGGTCTCCCACATTGCAGGCAGATTCTTTACTGTCTGAGCCACCAAGGAAATCCATAGTTAGGTCCTAAAGTCCAACTGCATTCATTTCCAACATCTCTCACCTGTCTTCATGGAAAGAAGAAGTATAAGAGACATAGGACATGATATACATAGAATGATCTATATGGAGTGGAACTGGACTTCTAACTTTCTGCTGCTCCACACTGAAAGCCATTTGTGTATAGGGCATTTATGGGTGCAGGCGTCCACTGGTAAAATAAGTGCCAACCTGTTCCCCGATAGGGAGCACGTAATCTAAGAAAAGGAAGATAGAACAAAAGGAAATGACATGAGAAAGAAGCCATAGTGCAGAAACTGGGAGATGTAACCTCACAAAATAGGCATTCAGTAGCTACTTGATGAGTTGAATTATTTGCTAAAAGCTTCATTTGATTTTAAGGAACATTTACTCCCATTGAGCTGGTTTAAGTGAGTCTTAACATAACTGAAAATAAGCTATTGCACCAACTAGAAAAAAAAAAACTCCTGGCTGCATGCTACAATGGATGAAATGAAAAACAACATTCCTAATTAACATTTAAAATTCCTGAGTGAAATATTCAACAAACTGTAATAAAAACCTTTAAAAGAATTCAAATATTTACAAGCAAATTACCTCTTTTCTTGACCCCTTCTTTTAAATCAGGAGATAATAACTTTTTATTTTTAAAGTTATTTTTTCTCTTGCATTTTTCACTCCATACCCAATACTTGCTTTTCTTATACAGACATTGCAGTGATGGTGTAGTAGCTAAGTCGTGTCAAACTCTTGCGACCCCATGGACTGTAGCGCGCCAGGCTCCTCTGTTCATGGGATTCTGCCGGGAAGAATACTAGAGTGGGTTGCCATGCCCTCCTCTAGAGGATCTTCCCAACTCAGGGATCCAACCTGAGTCTCCTGCATTGCAGGCAGATTCTTTACCGACTGAGCTATGAGGGAAGCCTATTATACAGCTAATTAATTTTAGATCAAGAAATGCATAAATAATATTCACTAACTTGGAAAAAAAAAAAGCTGAAATCATCAGTGGAGATAAAATGAGCAGTATAAACACACTGATAATGTGTCGTTTTATTTGGAGTCTAGCAATGGTCATATGTTTCAGATTGTCTGGTGTTTTGTGGGTGAGGATGCTAATCATCAACTATCCAATTATTTTTATTGTTCAAATTAGGCTTTTAATAGTGTGGCTTTATATATGTACACACACACACACATATATATCTTACAATGCATTTTCCTATTTTTGAAGAATGACTTGTGTCTCTTTGGCATTTGAAATACTGATTTGAAACAAATACTTACTCACATTTTACTTTCCTCCTTCAACGTCTTTTCATTAATCAGTTTGTCATGATTCTTTGTCTGCATAGTCAAAAGATACAGATTCTGCTGACATCTCAATGCTCTTGAAAATTGTCCTAATATCCTTATGGCCCATAATTTCAAACTTGATTGTGTTACAACCTTTCTAGAAAGGGCAGGAAGAAAATGAAGATTCACTAAACAGTTTCTCTGTGCTGTCTTTTTGTTTCTTGGGTGTTTTATATGTCACTTCATTTCAGTGTAAGAAATAGTATCCTTATTTTACCTCTGAGGAAACTGAGACTTTGTTACTGGCCCATAGTCGCACTGCTAGAAATAGCAGAGCCAGGACTGAATCCAGGTCTGTTGAATTTCAAGGCATGGGTTCTTGTCCACATCGTAGGGAGACGGAATTTTGCACCAACTGGATGGAGCCTCAGAGATCAATTAGTCCAACAGGGAAAATCCTCCCTCCCTCTCCATCTGCTTACAACTCTGCCAAATACACACATTTCACAGACAAGAACACTGAAAATCAGATAATTTAATGCTTTGCTAAGTCACAAGTTATGCAAGTGGTGAAAATATTCATACAAAGTGATTTTTAACAGTTTTAAAGATGTAAAATCATTGATTCTTACATATTCATGAACCCCATCTCTTAAAAGTTAATTTTATTGAGGTATAATTCATATTCAGGAGACTTCATCCACTTACGATATACAAATCAGTGAGCTCTGACAGATGTATACACTCTTAAAACCACTCTGACAATCAAGATACAGAACATTCCCACCTATCCCCAAAGCTCCTCATGCTTCTTTGTAGGCTATTCTTTCCTGGACCCACAGCCCAAGGCAAAAACTGATCCACTTTGGTTGATTAGTTTCACTATTGATTAGTTTCCATTTCCTAGAATTTGATGTAATTGAATTCATACAGTATGTACCCCTTTGTATTTGGATTACTTCCCTTAGCATAATTATTCTTGATTTGTCTGTGACTTTATGTATATTTCATGTACTTTGTTCCTTTATGTGAGGAATAATACTCCACTGCATGGAGGTGCCACGTTCTCTCTGTTACCTGTTAATAGATATTTTGGATATTTCCAGTTCTTATAGCTATTGTGAATAAATTTGTTGTGAACACACATGTGCAAACCTTTATGCTATCATCTGTTTTTATTTTTCTTGGATAGCCACAGTGGGATGCCTAGAAAATATATGTGCATGGTTAAGTTTTTAATAAACTGAAAGGCTTCCAAAGTGGTTAGACTATTTCACATTCCCACCAGCAATGTTGTGTCCCAGTGTCTTCACACTCTTGCAAACATTTAGTCAAAACGTCCATTCTTCTTCATTTTACCCCTTCTGGTAGGTGTATACTGGCTTTGATGATTCTTGATTCATATGTGTTGTTATGTGTATTTCATGTGTATACTGATGACCAATGATGCTAAATATCCTTTTATGTCCTTATTAGACATTATAATCTTTTATAAAGTACTCAATTCTTTTACATATTTTTATAGAGTTGTTTGCTTATTGTAGAGTTTATGTTCTCTGTATATTCTGTACACAAATTTGTGTAAGCAATATGTTGTGGTGGCTTTAAATCTAGTCTGAAAATTCTTGGTTACTCTTTCCATCAAGAAATGGAGCTTATTCTAGCTTCCTGGGAGTGTTGGCTGCATGTAGGGACTTACTCTTAGTAAACAGAATATGATAGAGTCATGAGATATCACTTTGGAAATCAGGTCATAAAGACTGCAGCTTCTGTTTCACTTTGCTCTCCTCCCCTCTCTCTCTTGAGCTACTCACTCTAGGAAAAACCAGCAACTATGTCATGAGGAAAGACAGGCAGCCTATGGAAGAGCTCACATGATTAGAAACCAAGAAGACTTGGTAGATCTCCTGCCAACAGCCACTTAAGTGGGTTTAGAAATGAAGAGAGTCAAACCTTGAGATGACAGTAATCTCAGCCAACAGCTTAACTGCACTCTCCCAGATTGTTGGCCACAGGGAGCTGATAATCAATATTTGTCCTTTAAAGTTGTTAAGTTTGAGAGTAATTTGTGATGCAGCAAGAGATAACTAATATATATGCATTGCAAAAATGTTCACACATTCTATAGCTTGCCTTTACATTTTCCCAAGGTTGTCTTTTGAAGAATAAAAGCTTTTAATTTTGATAGTCTGATTTATTACTTTTTTCCTTAATATTTCATGAGTTTTGTGTCTAAGAACTCTGCCTATCTCAAGGATATAAAGATTTTTTCCCCCTATATTTCCTTCTAGAATTTAGACTGTAATCCATTTTGTACATGGTATGAGGTAAGAATGAGCTTATTTTTTTCTTACAAGTCTACAATTTCTCCATCACTATTTACTGAAAGAATCTTTTTCCTGCTGAATTGCTTTCTCTGTTAAAAAAGCACCTGTTCATAAATACATGTATTTCTGAACTTTTCTGTTTCATTGACCTATAGGTCTACCTTTTCACTAATATCACACTGCCTTGATTAAGTCCTTATTAAGCTTTATTAAGTCTTAAAATTCTTTTTTAAAATTGCTTTGGTCATTCTAGGTTATTTGCATTTCATATACATTTTAGAATCAGCTTCTTAATTTCTACCTATGCAGGCTGCTGAGATTTTGATTGACAATACACCAAATCTATAGATCAATTTAGGGAAAATTGAACCTTCAAAAAATACCAAGACTTGGCTGTGTATTTTTTACAATGTCAATGAATTTGGGAGTATATTATTAACATAAAAATCAAAATTAAAAGACATTTATTGTTTCATAATTACTTCCCTTTTTCTGAATTTAGCTTTGCAAAGCTTAAATTCAAGTCTGAACTTCATGATTTGGATATGCCTCAGTTTCCTAATCTATAAAGCATAAAAGAATACTTATCTTTAAAGCTTGCAACTGGAGGTATACAGAGATAGAGTAGTAGAGTGAAATTCAAGAAGTGTAATCTTATTTGACTGTAAGAATTTAGGAGTGATAAATGTTTTCTTAGTATGATTTTGAAAAACAATTCTTAGAGAATGTGTTTTAACTAGAAAATTGATTTGTCTTGATTTCATTTTCTGGTGACCTACAAATGAGTTACACAAGCAGCTAATAACTTGTGCAAATTTGGTAAAGTTTTGTTTCATTCATTCAAAGAATATTTACTATGTTCCAGGCCTGAATCGAATTAAGCACTGACTACAGAGTGTGTATGTGCATGCATGTGTTTGTGTATCCTTGGTGTGCATCCAGTGTTACTCACTCAGTTGTATTTGATTCTTTGACCTATGGACTGTAGTCTTCCAGGCTCCTCTGTCCATGGAATTCTCCATGCAAGAACACTGGAGTGGGTTTCCATTTCCTACTCCAAGGGATCTTCCCCCTAGGGATTGAACCTGGGTCTCCTGCATTGCAGGCAGATTCTTTACCATCTGAACCACCAGGGAAGCCCTTGGTGTGCATAAGTATATCTATAATTGTATATGTGTTTATCTGTGTCTGTTTGTAAGTTCAGATAAAAGTTACCATCATTGCTTTGTCCTTCTTCCTGTATCTTTGAGCTAAAATAGAAATTGTGCATCATGGATTATTTCAACCAGTTCTCAGTTAATTTTGTCCCTGATATTGTTCCAGTAATCATATACAGATGTGAAAGTTGGACCATAAAGAAGGCTGAGTACCAAAAAATTGATGCTTTTGAATTGTGATGTTGGGGAAGAAAGACTCTTGACAGTCCCTTGGACTGCAAGGAGAGTATACCAATCAATTCTAAAGGAAATCAACCCTTAATACTCATTGGAAGGACTGATGCTGAAGCTGAAGCTTCAATACTTTGGCCTCTTGATGCAAAAAGTTGACCACTGGAAAGACATGATGCTGGGAAAGATTGAAGGGAAAAGGAGAAGGGGGCAACAGAGAGTGAGATAGTTAGATTGCATCACCGATTCAATGGACATGAATTTGAGCAAACTCTGGGAGATATGGAGGACAGAGGAGCCTTGTGTGCTGCAGTCCACGGGGTCACAGAATTAAATATGACACTTAGCAACTGAAAAACAACAAAAACAAATTGTTATAAAAATGTAAGTTCTCTGTCCTTTGCTCTAAATTGTGAAGGAGAATATGGAAACTGAGGTAAGAGGAAATGACAGAGTGATAAGCTTTCCCTACAATAGAGCTGAGGCTACAGGCATTTCACATTACAGAAGAAATACAGCAGCCAACAAGTGTTTAATACATGCTTAGTGGTTGCCTGGACTTAAATATACTGGAGGCTCCTTATGTTAACACTGTCACAACTTGAACTTCACTGTTAACCTGTAATAATTTAAGAAGACTTAAAAGACACAGGCAGAGCTCTTAGGAGGATTGTGTGAAAGGTAACTTAAGTCAAGACCAGTGGTGGCAGCAGCATGGCAAGAAGAGGCTGGATGTGGGGAATATTGTGGTTGCTGATGGACTGATACTGAGTTTGAGACAGAAAATGATGCCCAGGTCACTGCAACTGCAGAATGCTGTTTTTTTCACTGAGACTTGGGAACGGCAAAATAGGTGGGGGAACATGACTGTCTTACTCATGTTGAATTTAAGGTGTTTTGTGATACCAAGTGGATATATAAGGTTATACATGTCCTGACATTCAAAGGAGAGACCTGAGCTGGAAATTATTAATTAAAAGAAAGGAGGACAATCTCAGAGACTTCTGGAACAATGTTAAATGCCCCAACATTTGAATCATAGGAGTCCAAGAAGAAGAGGACAAAAAGAAATACCATGAGAAAATACTTGAGGAGATAATAGTTGAAAACTTCCCTTAAATGGGGAAGGAAATAATCACCCAAGTTCAAGAAACCCAGAGAGTCCCAAACAGGATAAACCCAAGGTGAAACACCCCAAGACACGTATTAGTCAAATTAACAAAGATCAAACACAAAGAACAAATATTAAAAGCAGCAAGGGAAACACAACAAATAACACACAAGGGGATTCCCATAAGGATAACAGTGGACCTTTCAATAGAAACTCTTCAGGCCAGGAGGGAATGGCAAGACATACTTAAAGTGATGAAAGAAAATAACCTACAGCCCAGATTACTGTACCCAGCAAGGATCTCATTCAAATATGAAGGAGAAATCAAAAGCTTTACAGACAAGCAAAAGCTGAGAGAATTCAGCACCACAAAACCAGCTCTCCAACAAATGCTAAAGGATCTT
>SJYA01000881.1:1603776-1728860 GCA_006410615.1 Neotragus moschatus
GGAGCTGATAATCAATATTTGTCCTTTAAAGTTGTTAAGTTTGAGAGTAATTTGTGATGCAGCAAGAGATAACTAATATATATGCATTGCAAAAATGTTCACACATTCTATAGCTTGCCTTTACATTTTCCCAAGGTTGTCTTTTGAAGAATAAAAGCTTTTAATTTTGATAGTCTGATTTATTACTTTTTTCCTTAATATTTCATGAGTTTTGTGTCTAAGAACTCTGCCTATCTCAAGGATATAAAGATTTTTTCCCCCTATATTTCCTTCTAGAATTTAGACTGTAATCCATTTTGTACATGGTATGAGGTAAGAATGAGCTTATTTTTTTCTTACAAGTCTACAATTTCTCCATCACTATTTACTGAAAGAATCTTTTTCCTGCTGAATTGCTTTCTCTGTTAAAAAAGCACCTGTTCATAAATACATGTATTTCTGAACTTTTCTGTTTCATTGACCTATAGGTCTACCTTTTGACTAATATCACACTGCCTTGATTAAGTCCTTATTAAGCTTTATTAAGTCTTAAAATTCTTTTTTAAAATTGCTTTGGTCATTCTAGGTTATTTGCATTTCATATACATTTTAGAATCAGCTTCTTAATTTCTACCTATGCAGGCTGCTGAGATTT
Source organism: Neotragus moschatus (assembly GCA_006410615.1). NCBI lineage: Eukaryota > Metazoa > Chordata > Mammalia > Artiodactyla > Bovidae > Neotragus > Neotragus moschatus. Next base: position 1,604,411 of record SJYA01000881.1, read on the forward strand.
TGATTGACAATACACCAAATCTATAGATCAATTTAGGGAAAATTGAACCTTCAAAAAATACCAAGACTTGGCTGTGTATTTTTTACAATGTCAATGAATTTGGGAGTATATTATTAACATAAAAATCAAAATTAAAAGACATTTATTGTTTCATAATTACTTCCCTTTTTCTGAATTTAGCTTTGCAAAGCTTAAATTCAAGTCTGAACTTCATGATTTGGATATGCCTCAGTTTCCTAATCTATAAAGCATAAAAGAATACTTATCTTTAAAGCTTGCAACTGGAGGTATACAGAGATAGAGTAGTAGAGTGAAATTCAAGAAGTGTAATCTTATTTGACTGTAAGAATTTAGGAGTGATAAATGTTTTCTTAGTATGATTTTGAAAAACAATTCTTAGAGAATGTGTTTTAACTAGAAAATTGATTTGTCTTGATTTCATTTTCTGGTGACCTACAAATGAGTTACACAAGCAGCTAATAACTTGTGCAAATTTGGTAAAGTTTTGTTTCATTCATTCAAAGAATATTTACTATGTTCCAGGCCTGAATCGAATTAAGCACTGACTACAGAGTGTGTATGTGCATGCATGTGTTTGTGTATCCTTGGTGTGCATCCAGTGTTACTCACTCAGTTGTATTTGATTCTTTGACCTATGGACTGTAGTCTTCCAGGCTCCTCTGTCCATGGAATTCTCCATGCAAGAACACTGGAGTGGGTTTCCATTTCCTACTCCAAGGGATCTTCCCCCTAGGGATTGAACCTGGGTCTCCTGCATTGCAGGCAGATTCTTTACCATCTGAACCACCAGGGAAGCCCTTGGTGTGCATAAGTATATCTATAATTGTATATGTGTTTATCTGTGTCTGTTTGTAAGTTCAGATAAAAGTTACCATCATTGCTTTGTCCTTCTTCCTGTATCTTTGAGCTAAAATAGAAATTGTGCATCATGGATTATTTCAACCAGTTCTCAGTTAATTTTGTCCCTGATATTGTTCCAGTAATCATATACAGATGTGAAAGTTGGACCATAAAGAAGGCTGAGCACCGAAAAATTGATGCTTTTGAATTGTGATGTTGGGGAAGAAAGACTCTTGACAGTCCCTTGGACTGCAAGGAGAGTATACCAATCAATTCTAAAGGAAATCAACCCTTAATACTCATTGGAAGGACTGATGCTGAAGCTGAAGCTTCAATACTTTGGCCTCTTGATGCAAAAAGTTGACCACTGGAAAGACATGATGCTGGGAAAGATTGAAGGGAAAAGGAGAAGGGGGCAACAGAGAGTGAGATAGTTAGATTGCATCACCGATTCAATGGACATGAATTTGAGCAAACTCTGGGAGATATGGAGGACAGAGGAGCCTTGTGTGCTGCAGTCCACGGGGTCACAGAATTAAATATGACACTTAGCAACTGAAAAACAACAAAAACAAATTGTTATAAAAATGTAAGTTCTCTGTCCTTTGCTCTAAATTGTGAAGGAGAATATGGAAACTGAGGTAAGAGGAAATGACAGAGTGATAAGCTTTCCCTACAATAGAGCTGAGGCTACAGGCATTTCACATTACAGAAGAAATACAGCAGCCAACAAGTGTTTAATACATGCTTAGTGGTTGCCTGGACTTAAATATACTGGAGGCTCCTTATGTTAACACTGTCACAACTTGAACTTCACTGTTAACCTGTAATAATTTAAGAAGACTTAAAAGACACAGGCAGAGCTCTTAGGAGGATTGTGTGAAAGGTAACTTAAGTCAAGACCAGTGGTGGCAGCAGCATGGCAAGAAGAGGCTGGATGTGGGGAATATTGTGGTTGCTGATGGACTGATACTGAGTTTGAGACAGAAAATGATGCCCAGGTCACTGCAACTGCAGAATGCTGTTTTTTTCACTGAGACTTGGGAACGGCAAAATAGGTGGGGGAACATGACTGTCTTACTCATGTTGAATTTAAGGTGTTTTGTGATACCAAGTGGATATATAAGGTTATACATGTCCTGACATTCAAAGGAGAGACCTGAGCTGGAAATTATTAATTAAAAGAAAGGAGGACAATCTCAGAGACTTCTGGAACAATGTTAAATGCCCCAACATTTGAATCATAGGAGTCCAAGAAGAAGAGGACAAAAAGAAATACCATGAGAAAATACTTGAGGAGATAATAGTTGAAAACTTCCCTTAAATGGGGAAGGAAATAATCACCCAAGTTCAAGAAACCCAGAGAGTCCCAAACAGGATAAACCCAAGGTGAAACACCCCAAGACACGTATTAGTCAAATTAACAAAGATCAAACACAAAGAACANGGTGGAAATGTAAACTAGTACAGCCACTATGGAGAACAGTGTGGAGATTCCTTAAAAAACTGGAAATAGGACTCCCTTATGACCAATAAATCCCACTGCAGGGTATACACACTGAGGAAACCAGAGTTGAAAGAGACACGAGTACCCCAATGTTCATCACAACACCGTTTATAATAGCCAGGACATGGAAGCAACCTAAATGTCCATCAGCAGAGGAATGGATAAGAAAGCTATGGTACATATACGCAATGGAGTATTACTCAGCCATTAAAAAGAATACATTTGAATCAGTTCTAATGAGGTGGATGACACTGGAGCCGATTATACAGAGTGAAGTAAGCCAGAAAGAAAAACACCAATACANCTAAATGTCCATCAGCAGAGGAATGGATAAGAAAGCTATGGTACATATACGCAATGGAGTATTACTCAGCCATTAAAAAGAATACATTTGAATCAGTTCTAATGAGGTGGATGACACTGGAGCCGATTATACAGAGTGAAGTAAGCCAGAAAGAAAAACACCAATACAGTATACTAACACATATATATGGAATTTAGAAAGATAGTAATGATAACCCTGTATGCGAGACAGCAAAAGAGACACAGATGTATAGAACAGACTTTTGGACTCTGTGGGAGAGGGCAAGGGTGGGATCATTTGGGAGAGTGGCACTGAAACATGTATATTATCATATGTGAAATGAATCGCCAGTCTAGGTTTGATGCAGGATACAGGATGCTTGGGGCTGGTGCACTGGGATGACCCAGAGGGATGGTATGGGGAGCGAGGTGGGAGGCGGGGTTCAGGATGGGAAACGCATGTATACCCATGGCAGATTCACGTCAATGTATGGCAAAACCAATACAATATTGTAAAGTAAAAAAAAGAGAGAGAGAGAATTAAAAGTTCAGCTCTAAAAAATAAAAAAAAAGAAAAATATAAAATATAAATAAATAAAAATTTCCAAGTCACAGTTATATAGATGGGAATTCAAGCTTGGTCATAGAGCTCATCTAAGGACAATGCTTAGAGCAAGACAAGAACAAACAGAGTCTAGGACTGAGCTTTTAGGAATTCTAACATTTAATTGGGCCTCAAAGGAAATCAACGAAGAAGAAGCAGAAAGTTAGTTGACTTTCTCTAAAACCAGTAGAGAGTAGAAGCCAGAAGAAAATTGTTTCAAGACAGCAGGGGTAGGAGGTGATCAACAGTGTTAAATGATGCTGAAAAGTTGAGTAACTTGAGAGCTGGATTGGCAAAGTATTTTATAACAGGATATAGCTTCCAGCTAAGTAGACTCTTATTTGTGAAAGAAAGAAGGAAGGGTGGGAGGAAGGGAGAGAAGAGAAGGAGAGAGAGACGATGGGAAAGAGGAAGAAAAGAGATAATATTTTAAGACCAAATAAATAAATAACAACAACCCAAGGCATGATCCTTGGCACTCTCTACCCATGAACTACAGATTTCAAGTTTCAGATTCCTCTTCTCATTATCTTTTCTGGCTATCAAGGAGAAATAACTTCTTCACCTCTGACAGTTTAGAATTACATCAGGGCCCTTTCTTGAGAAGAATTCTAGATATGGGACTGTCTGGCGTAAAACTTTCACCTCCTATGTCAACATTCTCCAGAAGAAAATGCCAGGCTCAGTGAGTGTCTTGATTCCTCATAAGATTGAGTTCATGACCTCCCTATAGCCTGGAGCTCCAAGCCAGCTGGCCATCAGTAAACCAACAGACTCATTTCATAACCATCATTTAGACAACCTGAAACTGGTGGTGTGTGTAGATGTGTCTTTATACGTAGGGGTAAATAAGATTTGAAATAGGGAGAGAAGCAGAAGTATATCCAATCAAATTAGGCTATTACCACAATATACAGATTTTCTCAAGTTGCTTTTTGACACATGGATTTTTTGTAGATTCTTAGGAGATAGGTTTTTACAACAGAAATCAAGACATCTGAACTTAGTTTTGTTAAATAAACCAACTTGCTTTATGATGTGGGCAAGCTCTTTAACCATGCTGAGCTTTAGTTTCTTCATCTTTGAATTTTGAAAACATCTACCCTGCCTATGTCTCATTATTGTCATAGTGATCAAAGGCTATGCCCATAAATGTACTTTTAAAAACCACTGAATGATATAGAAATGCCGTAAAGATGCTTTCATTAACATTCCAACTTATTATGGTTATATTTAAATGTCCAAAGATGATTAAGACAATCAACAGAACATCCTCAAAGAGCTTACAGCAGATTTAAAATTTTTGTTTTATTTAATTCAGCATCATACTTCATATTCTATCATTTCCATGATATTTTTTAAAAGTCTACCATGATGCTCTCTCAGAAACAAACTCATAAATAAATGTCTTACTTTGCCTTTACCTTAACTTTTTTTTTTTTTTTTAAGTAATCTATGGGAATTCCCTGGCAATTCAGTGGTTAGGATTCCACATTTTCACTGCTGAGGGCATGAGTTCAATCACTCATTGAGGAGCTAAGTTCCTACAAGCTACACAGTATGGCCAAAAAAAAAAAAAGTAACCTGCACCCACACACTTCAGTTCACACCCTCTGCATGAGAATTTCCCTAACTTCAGCCCATGTAGAATTCCTTTCCCTGTGGGTCCACAGCCACAGGGACTGGTGTGTGCTGTGCTCTTTCACTCTGGTCTTTACTCTCTCTTGGCTTCCCTTGTGTCTCAGATGATAAAGCATCTGCCTGCAATGCAGGAGACCCAGGTTCAATCCCTGGGTTGGGAAGATCCCCTGGAGAAGGAAATGGAAATCCACTCCAGTATTCTTGCCTGGAAAATCCCATGGATGGAGAAGCCTGGTAGTCTACAGTCCATGTGGTAGCAAAGAGTCAGACGTGACTTCACTTTCACTTTTATTCTCTGGTTATGTGTATATTCTGCCTCTGATCTCTGTTTGTTCTGGTTATGTATTTATTCATCTGTTTCACTGAACAATCTAGATGCCACCCACAGTCTCTTACAATTCCTCATAAAACTTAAGCCATACCAGCCGTATTGGTCTGTTAAACACTTAAATTGAAATAGTATGAGGCAGTACATGGGATAAAGAACAAAAGGCTCAGAATTTAGAAAATTCTTGCTCTAGCTCATACCTGCCACTAGCTGGTGGCACAGAGTAATTCACTTAAAATCCCTGAGCCAGCCTTATCCATAAATGAGAAAGTTAGACTAAGTCCAGTCTCTTCCAGTTAACTCTATGAAAATCAAGGTTGCATATATAGATTCCTTCCCACAATCACTTTCAAAATTTCTACCTAGAAAAGTTCACAGCAGCTCAGGTCTGTTGACAGAGAGCACGAGTTTTGAAGTTCTACAGCTAGGAACACCACCTAAAATCCTACCACTGACCCAGTTTGTTGAGACGACCACCACTGATCTGGGCAATGGCCAGTGCAGCTTGTACTAATGAGCCTTCTGACCCTCCTAACCCTGGACATGATGCCACAACTAACACTGCCATATCTGCTACCACTGCTGCCCCAGGAACTTGGTCCTTCTGCCACCATCCCCTGGGAAAAGTTCCCTTTGACCTGCACCTCTGGGGCAGGTGCCTATCCTAGTTGCAAAGGAGGCTGGGAGAGCAAGTAGGTGGCATTATATAGTGAAAGCATCCCTTCAACATAGGAGGGAGATTCTGCATGCTGGGCAACTAAAAGGAATGACAAATATCCACTCCAAGTATTTGCGCTACTATAATTCTTATTTTTCAGATTGGGAAATTTAGGATAACTGACATGCCCAAGGTCATAGAGATGGCAGGTGGCTAAATCAGTCTGTCTGATGCTGATGACTCTCTGCTCTCCTCAAGTTCCAAAGCCTCCACTTGATGGAGACTTTAGGGACAGATGCATTTGTGCAGGTGAGACTATAGGTTTCATTCATCATCATCTGCATTATTGTCATCACCATTATGATATTCAAAGAGAAAATCTACAAACCTGTGACTCAATCAAGTTCACAGTCCCCAAGTCATCAGGAAATATCTGTTGATAGAATAGAAGATGTATTTTGATTAAAACATTTAAAAAGTAGTTCCCACAGACAGACATGAAAATAAACAACTCTGATCAGGAGCCAAAGTTCAACACCAGATCAGTGTTGTAAACACCATTTTCATCTCCTAAAGCAGCTACCATTTTGCAACTAAACTCAGTAACAGCTTTCTGACCTGTCTGCTGTTTTCCCTGCAGCTGTTTCCACTGCAATTACAAAAGAGGAAAGCTTCTGGTCCTTTGATAATAACTCAACCCAGTCAAGAGAACACTGTACACTGAAGAAGTGGGATTCATAGTAAGAAAGGTGGGATTAGTCCTCTTCCTCCTTTACAAACACCCTCAAACTGTATTTTCCCAGAACACAGAGAATTGCTATATTGTCAATTCCTGGCTATATGTAGTAAGAGAGGAGAGAGAGCATTAATAAATAAAGGCAGCATTAATAAATTAACCCTATCTTTAGCCTCCAAACCACATTTTGAGCATTAGTCTCCTTTACCACGCACCTTAGGCTAAAACTGAAAAATAAGAAACAAAATCTTTAACTGGAATCACTCTCCCTACCTTCCCCCAACAGCCCTAGCTGCCAGTTCTCTTCAGTACAGGAAGTAATAAGCAGGAAAAAGATCCACAAGCCAGCACTAGGGGAATGGCATGGAGACTCCAATGGCTAGGCCAATCAAGAAAAGGAGTTACTCACTTCTGAAGGAACCAAGGATCAACTACACTCTTGCTCCCTAAGCGGCAGCCTTCATGTGGCTATATTTACATCTTGAGCTTTGATCAATTTCTAGAAAATTCTGATGTCCCAAAACCCACATGTATAATCTAGATCATCTCACTGGAGAAAGTGTGTGAAATATATCTAGTCCCTGCCCTTTTTCATCTGATTTTAATTTAAACACTTCCCAGTTTCCTACTCCAACCATAATTATTCATTGCACTGATTATAATAATTCACTTAAAACAAACAATAAAAGGAACAGAGCCTCCTCCTATGACCAGAACTTTCTCAAAGCTTAGGCCTGCCAGCAATTATATGCCTTTTAATCCATGCCTTTAGCAGCTTTAACAAGGCCTCTTGGTTCATTGGAGCCCCCGTCCCTAGAAATAGAAAGCAAAAACAATAGATAAAAACAATGGACTCCAAGAGTAATAATTTCTCCAATTGCCACCCACTGATAACACTGTGCTCTTCATGAGGAGAAGCTCACCAAGAGACTACTTAAAGGTCAGACATTAAGACAATTTTGAAAGAAATTTCATATCCTTAATGATTTAGAATGATACCTTATTTAAAATTGAAGTATAATTGATCATTCCAATCCCAAAGAAAGGCAATGCCAAAGAATGCTCAAACTACCACGCAATTTCACTCATCTAACACGCTAGGAAAGTAATGTTCAAAATTCTCCAAGCCAGGCTTCAGCAATATGTGAACCGTGAACTTCCAGATGTTCAAGCTGGTTTCAAAAAAGGCAGAGGAACCAGAGATCAAATTGCCTACATCCAGTGGCTCATCGAAAAAGCAAGAGAGTTCCAGAAAAACATCTATTNAGGTTCAATTCAGGATAGAAGATGCTTGGGGCTGGTGCACTGGGGTGACCCAGAGGGATGGTATGGGAAGGGAGGTGGGAAGGGGGTTCAGGATTGGGAACACATGTACACCCGTGGCAGATTCAAGTTGATGTATGGCAAAACCAATACAATATTGTAAAGTAAAATAATAATAAAATAAAAATATATATATTATAGATAATACTTCATTTAAAGCTATTATAAAATATTAGCTATACCTCTTTTGCTTTGTCATATATCCTTATAGCCTGTTTATTTTCTACCTTAAAGTTTGTAACTCTTAATCCCCTAATCCTATCTTCCCCTCCCCCCAGTCCTCTCCTCATTGATAAACACTAGTTTGTTTTCTGTATCTGTGATTCTGCCTCAGTTTTGTTATGTTCATTCATCTGTTTTATTTTTTAGGTTCCACACATAAGTGCTTCCCCAATGGCTCAGTGGGCAAAGACTCTACCTGCAATGCAAGAAACACAGGAAACCCAGATTCCATCCCTGGGTTAGGAAGATCTTCTGGAGAAGGAAGTGGCAACCCACTCTGGTATTCTCGACTGGAAAATCCCATGGACAGAGGAGACTGGCAGGTTACATACAGTTCATGGGGTCTCAGTGAGACACAACTGAGTGACTAAGCATGGAGAACAAAGAAAACACAGAAGTGATCACACGCAGTATTTGTCTTTCTCTAACTTATTCCACTAAGCATAATACCCTCCTGGTCAATCCATGTTGTTGTAAATTACAAAATTTCATTCTTTTATGGCTGAAGAGTATTCCATTGTATATATAGGCCACATTTTTCTCTGTTCATCTGTTGAGAGACACTTTGGTTGCTCCTGGGCTTCCCTTGGTAGATCAGCTGGTAAATAATCTGCCTGCAATGCAAGAGACCTGAGTTTGATTCCTGGGTTGGGAAGATCCCCTAGGGAAGGGATAGGCTACCCACCCCAGTATTCTTGGGCTCCCCTGGTGACTCAATTGGTAAATAATCTGTCTGCAATGTGGGAGACCTGAGTTCAGTCCCTGGGTTGGGAAATTCCTCTGGGGGAAGGCATAGCAATCCACTTCAGTATTCCCAGTATTCTTGTCTGGAGAATCCCCATGGACAGAGGAACCTGATGGGCTGCAGTCCATGGGATCACAAAGAGTTGTCCATGACTGAGCGATTATACACAGCACAGCACAGGTCGCTTCTAGGTCTTGGCTATTGTAAACAGGTGCTATGAACATTGGGGTGCATGCATCTTTCCAAATTAGTGTTTTCATGTTTTTCAGATATATAGCCAGAAGTGGAACTGCTGGATCATATTGTCGTTTTATTTTTAGTTTTTAAAGGAGCTTATATACTGGTTTCCACAGATATTGCACTGTAACTTGGTAAATTCCCACTGTAAATTCCCACCAAAAGTGTACAAGTATTCCCCTTCCTGCACATCCTCACCAGGCTTTGCTATCTGTAGTCTTTTTGATGATAATCACTCTGACAAATATGAGATGAAATTATAATCGTCACGCATTGTTGGTGGGAATGTAAAAGTGTACAGCTTTTGTGGAAACAGTTTGGTAGTTCCTTCATAAAAGTTAAACATAGAATTACCATATGACTCTGAAATTCTCCTGTTAGGTATATATTCCAAAGAACTGAAAACAGACAATCAAACTAAACTTGCTTATGCATGTTCATAACATTCGTTGTAGCCAAAAGGTAAAAACAAACCAAATGACCAACAATGGATGAATGGATAAACAAATACAATATTAGTCCATTATAAAATGAATGAAGTATTGATACATGCTACAATTTGAATGAACTTCAAAAACACGTTAAATGAAAGTAGCCAGACACAAAGATCACATATTGAGTGATTCCTTTTATATGAAATATCTAGAATAAGCAGATTCAAATATACAGAAAGCAGGTTGGTGGTCATAAGAAGATGGAAGGAGAGGGGAATGGAAAGTGATTACTTCATGGGTATAAGATGTTATTCTTGGATGATGAAAAGGTTTTGAAACTAGAGAGAGATGCTTTGTTACACAATATTGTGAATGTACTAATGCCACTGTATTATATACTTTAAAGTGGTTAATTGTGTATTATGTTAATACACAATATTATTATTATCTTATTACCTCAATAAGAAAAAGTACATGTGAATATATGAAAAACTTGAAGAGTTAATTTCCTTTGTTAGTAAAAGGAAAGAAAGTTGTTAGGATCTTTAAATGTAATTTCAACTACTGCAAACTTCTTTACAGTGTTAAAATTTGCTTTACATTTTGTATCATGTATATTTAAACAAGGTTTCTCACTTATGGTTCTCCAGACATTGAAGTGTTCATCATTAGAAAGTCTTGATCAGGAATTGCCTGTAACCACTTCAAACTTTTAATTGTTAAAAAAAAAAAAATATATATATATATATGTATAAATATATATGTGTGTGTGTGTGTGTGTGTGTGTGTGTGTTTGTAAAAACGACTTCAATTTCCCCTTAAAATATTTGAAAATATTTTTGGAAGTTTTTCATAAATTCACTATTTCATGTATCCTCTAATACTTCACATTACATTTTTATTGTCCCAACTGTACATTATGAAAGTGTTTAAACTTTTGTTTTTTAAACCAAATCTCATGTAAGTACTTCTAAGTATATTCAGATATTATTTAAATATCTTTTCTATGTGTATTATGATGTGAAAAATGTTAAGAAGTTGGAAAGTAGCCTGCCTTCAAAGCTAATTAAATATTGTGTTACACTTTTCACTGTTAAATTTTGTCTTCCCAGGCAGATCAAAATTTTCTCAAGGGCTGTTGATCATGCCTTCAATTGCTGAACTTCTTTTGTATTTTCCATAAATATGTTCAGAAGCTCACTAAATCCTTGTTGAACTGAACTGAATCACCAGGAAAGTGTTCCATTCATTCAGGTTGGTGCAAGCCCGGCCTTGAGAAGTTTACTTTGCAACAAGCCTGACACCATATACAGAAAGACACATGGTAAATATTAAGCTGTCTAGAGAATCTCAAGTGCCTCCTCACTTTTATGTTCTTTCAATTGTAGTTCTGCTGTTCCCCCAAACCTCCAAAAGACTTGTGTGCCTAACGCTGGAGCCAGACGTGCTTGTGACTGTTCACTGAAGCTGTGTCACCATGTGGAACATCACCCCTGGAGTTGTCACATGATCACATGACCAACAAACAGGAAAACATGATTGATTCCCCCACAGAATTTGAAATCTCATGGAGATGGAACACTCTATTCTGTAGGGATCTGGAAAAAGAAAAAATAATCCTCTCATTTCAACATCCTCTCATGGTGGGATGGGGGAATCTGTTAGCTGGTTTCTAATTGAGAAATAAATCAGAAGATCCAACTTTACCAAAATTGAAGATGTGAGCTGTACTTGTGTGTTTTGCTGCCAGAAAACAAGCCAGGAGTTTTCTTCTCCTACTCACATAGCAGAAAGTGGATGGGGTCATCTTTGCTGAACTGTGAAAAGGGGAATGTCCTGGGCCAGATTTAAATGTGGACAAATTCCTGTAAAGTTGATCCATGTGGTAGTTCTAAAATAAAATGGCATTAGGTACCTAGTTTACAAAAAGCTTTTTTAAAATTCTGCAGAATAAACAATAGCTCACAGAAAAAGAGAAAGAACAAGCAGAGACTAAGATCACTGCCAGGTCACAAGGCTATTTTTACTTATATAATGAGAGAAGGAGTCAGGATAAAGGAGTTCAGGCTCTTAAACTGTGCAGCATTTCCACCTTGGTACTCCCATAAACCTCAGAAGCACACACCTAGTTAAAGGCAACCACATGCACTTATTTTTGGTGAGACTTCTATGCCTCCAACTGAACATACACTAAATGTTTTTTTGTTCTTGTTGTGTTGGGCCTCATTCCAGGAATGCATTCTGTCCATCATGGCTCCTGGGCTCTGAGAATGACCCCTGGGACCTATCACTGTCGCCCATGCAGGGCGCTGCACCTAATATTTCTGGGATTTTTTTACATACTAAAGAAAAACCTAGCTCATCACTGAGACCTTAATTAAGGGAAATGCTAAGGAATGGAAGGGGGCAGTGGGATAAACAAACTAATGGCACTGACTTCAGCTGACAGGAGGAAGAGAAAGAAAAAAATTTCCATGAAGCTAAGAACATTCATCTCTTAGATCATAGTTTCCTTACTATGTGTACATCCACATTTCACCAAAAGGGAGAAAGAAGGAGGGACAAGGGAGTATTAGGAGCAATAAAAAAAATTTTTCCATTTCTGAAATCCAACCTTTCTCCAGCAAAAGTATTTCAGCCTAAGATGTGTTCCCTTTCAAACAGAGCCAGGTCAGGAATAGGATACTTGAAGGGGAAAGCAGCAGAGCAACCACAGCCCACTACTCCATTCTGCAGATGGCCACCTGGAAGCCCCAAATGTCCCTTGCTCCAATTCTCAAGATGAGTTGATGAAAGAAACCCACGTTTCTTGTCTCCCAAACCAGTTCTCTTTTCACCTCACCACATTCTGTAATCTATGTAATCCATGCAGAATTCCAATCTAAAATGCATCTGATACTGGGAAATTTTCTACCTATTCCTCTTCACCAGTTCTCCTTGGGACTGGAGAGGAAATGCTCTTGGACTATACAACAAATGAATTCTTTTTCTATAAACCCATCCACAAAAGACTTATTTATTTATAATCTGTACTTGCATGTGATTACATAATTCCTACCATTGTTTACCAATATGTGTTAAGATAATTTGTGTAGTATTTTATTAGCTCTGAAATGTCCAGGATAATGTCATAAACTTGGACAGTATTGGTAGAGGTTAAGATAAGATTGAAGCATTTCAGATATCATGATAAAAATGAATACACAGATAGCCAGATCTGGTTCTATCAAATGTCCCTCTTTCATGCATGCTCCTGAAGAAGGATCTATTCTATGAACCCCATGCTACTAAAAGCTGATCAAGGGCCTTCAATGCCAAGAATTAGCTTTCAGTCATAGATTCAGGGACTCTAACTTAGCGAACCAAAATACGGCTCACCCTCTTTCCCATTATAAATGAAAATCCAAAAACCGGCAAGTTCAGAATGAGGGTGAAAAAGTGTGAAACTTTACAAAAGACTTTGTCTTAACTCAGTAATTCATAGATATAAAAGCAGAAACAGAGGCAGGAGAGCATGCTTGAACATACATGGCGTTTTAGCGCTGTGGTCCTATCAGTGAACATGTCAATGTCTTGAACTCTAACCATTCACTTAAGTAGTTCCTTGTCCTCTGATGAGCTGCTTGTGCAGATGTTATACTGATTCTGTGTTTGAGCCATATTAATGTTGACTATGGGTACACGTTGGGCTTCCCCGGTGACTCAGCAGTAAAGAATCCTCCTGCAATGCAGTAGATGCAAGAGATGTGGGTTCAATCCCTGAGTCTGAATGATCCCTGGAGGAGAAAATGGCAACTCACTCCAGTATTCTTGCCTGGAAAATTCAATGGACAGAGGAGCCTGACAGGCTGCAAAGAGTCTGATGTGACTGAGCACAGCACAGACAAATGGAACATGATATGAGAAATCTGAAATCAATATAAGTGCTCAAAACTGCCTCAGGATCTCACTGGGAGAAGCCCAGATTGGAAAAGGCCACTGAGCACACACCTTCTTGGCCAGTTCTTACCTATCTGACTCCAATGTGAAGGAGAAAATGTTCCTATGTCCAGCTCATCCAAAATTTTGATAGGATATTTTTACCATCTCTGGATCGGTAGCCCCAATATATTTTCCCTGTGAGTACTCTCAGGTCAAAGCACATCTTGCAAGAACATGTAATTCTCCAAGTCAAAAGCAAACAAATTCCCACATTCTTTACTAAATGATCCTGGAAAACCATGGCCCACACACTGGTTTCACAGTTCATAGTATGAAAAAATGAAGATCAAAGTGATTAAGATAATAGATTAAAACTGAATCATAGAATTTTTGAGCATTCTGATCGCTTTATTTTTATTTTCATGTGTTTTAATTTAAAAAGTTTAAATGTAGGCACAAATGCTTCTCAACCAGTGCGATTCAGAATGACAGGGTCATTTGCTATCTGCACATAGGCTGCCATAGGATACCTTTACCGAGTATCCACTATGTTTAATGTGTTGATCTGTGAAAGGTATTATGAGGATTATATAGATACATAAGACCCAGTTGTGCTCTCAAGACTCACAATCAAATAAGAGAAACAAAAACAACAACAGGACTGTTAAAGCATTTTATTTTAGCATGAAAAGTCCACACCATGGAGTCACACCTCCCAGCTTTAAATTCCACTAATCTGATTATTTAACTCATATGCAGAGTACATCATGAGATATGCTGGGCTGGAAGAAACACAAGCTGGAATCAAGATTGACAGGAGGAATATCAATAACCTCAGATATGCAGATAACACCACCCTTATGGCAGAAAGTGAAGAGGAACTCAAAAGCCTCTTGATGAGAGTGAAAGAAGAGAGTGAAAAAGATGGCTTAAAGCTCAACATTCAGAAAACTAAGATCATGGTATCTGGTCACATCACTTCATGGGAAATAGATGGGGAAACAGTGGCTGACTTTATTTTGGGGGGCTCCAAAATGACTGCAGATGGTGATTGCAGCCATGAAATTAAAAGACGCTTACTCCTTGGAAGAAAAGTTATGACCAACCTAGATGGCATATTCAAAAGCAGAGACATTACTTTGCCGACTAAGGTCCGTCTAGTCAAGGCTATGGTTTTTCCAGTGGTCATGTATGGATGTGAGAGTTGGACTGTGAAGAAGGCTGAGCATTGAAGAATTGACACTTTTGAACTGTGGTGTTGGAGAAGACTCTTGAGAATCCCTTGGACTGCAAGGAGATCCAACCAGTCCATTCTGAAGGAGATCAGCCCTGGGATTTCTTTGGAAGGAATGATGCTAAAGCTGAAACTCCAGTACTTTGGCCACCTCATGAGAAGAACTGACTCATTGGAAAAGACTCTGATGCTGGGAGGGACTGGGGGCAGGAGGAGAAGGGGACGACNAGGATCTATTCTATGAACCCCATGCTACTAAAAGCTGATCAAGGGCCTTCAATGCCAAGAATTAGCTTTCAGTCATAGATTCAGGGACTCTAACTTAGCGAACCAAAATACGGCTCACCCTCTTTCCCATTATAAATGAAAATCCAAAAACCGGCAAGTTCAGAATGAGGGTGAAAAAGTGTGAAACTTTACAAAAGACTTTGTCTTAACTCAGTAATTCATAGATATAAAAGCAGAAACAGAGGCAGGAGAGCATGCTTGAACATACATGGCGTTTTAGCGCTGTGGTCCTATCAGTGAACATGTCAATGTCTTGAACTCTAACCATTCACTTAAGTAGTTCCTTGTCCTCTGATGAGCTGCTTGTGCAGATGTTATACTGATTCTGTGTTTGAGCCATATTAATGTTGACTATGGGTACACGTTGGGCTTCCCCGGTGACTCAGCAGTAAAGAATCCTCCTGCAATGCAGTAGATGCAAGAGATGTGGGTTCAATCCCTGAGTCTGAATGATCCCTGGAGGAGAAAATGGCAACTCACTCCAGTATTCTTGCCTGGAAAATTCAATGGACAGAGGAGCCTGACAGGCTGCAAAGAGTCTGATGTGACTGAGCACAGCACAGACAAATGGAACATGATATGAGAAATCTGAAATCAATATAAGTGCTCAAAACTGCCTCAGGATCTCACTGGGAGAAGCCCAGATTGGAAAAGGCCACTGAGCACACACCTTCTTGGCCAGTTCTTACCTATCTGACTCCAATGTGAAGGAGAAAATGTTCCTATGTCCAGCTCATCCAAAATTTTGATAGGATATTTTTACCATCTCTGGATCGGTAGCCCCAATATATTTTCCCTGTGAGTACTCTCAGGTCAAAGCACATCTTGCAAGAACATGTAATTCTCCAAGTCAAAAGCAAACAAATTCCCACATTCTTTACTAAATGTTCCTGGAAAACCATGGCCCACACACTGGTTTCACAGTTCATAGTATGAAAAAATGAAGATCAAAGTGATTAAGATAATAGATTAAAACTGAATCATAGAATTTTTGAGCATTCTGATCGCTTTATTTTTATTTTCATGTGTTTTAATTTAAAAAGTTTAAATGTAGGCACAAATGCTTCTCAACCAGTGCGATTCAGAATGACAGGGTCATTTGCTATCTGCACATAGGCTGCCATAGGATACCTTTACCGAGTATCCACTATGTTTAATGTGTTGATCTGTGAAAGGTATTATGAGGATTATATAGATACATAAGACCCAGTTGTGCTCTCAAGACTCACAATCAAATAAGAGAAACAAAAACAACAACAGGACTGTTAAAGCATTTTATTTTAGCATGAAAAGTCCACACCATGGAGTCACACCTCCCAGCTTTAAATTCCACTAATCTGATTATTTAACTCATATGCAGAGTACATCATGAGATATGCTGGGCTGGAAGAAACACAAGCTGGAATCAAGATTGACAGGAGGAATATCAATAACCTCAGATATGCAGATAACACCACCCTTATGGCAGAAAGTGAAGAGGAACTCAAAAGCCTCTTGATGAGAGTGAAAGAAGAGAGTGAAAAAGATGGCTTAAAGCTCAACATTCAGAAAACTAAGATCATGGTATCTGGTCACATCACTTCATGGGAAATAGATGGGGAAACAGTGGCTGACTTTATTTTGGGGGGCTCCAAAATGACTGCAGATGGTGATTGCAGCCATGAAATTAAAAGACGCTTACTCCTTGGAAGAAAAGTTATGACCAACCTAGATGGCATATTCAAAAGCAGAGACATTACTTTGCCGACTAAGGTCCGTCTAGTCAAGGCTATGGTTTTTCCAGTGGTCATGTATGGATGTGAGAGTTGGACTGTGAAGAAGGCTGAGCATTGAAGAATTGACACTTTTGAACTGTGGTGTTGGAGAAGACTCTTGAGAATCCCTTGGACTGCAAGGAGATCCAATCAGTCCATTCTGAAGGAGTTCAGCCCTGGGATT
This sequence comes from Neotragus moschatus, assembly GCA_006410615.1. NCBI lineage: Eukaryota > Metazoa > Chordata > Mammalia > Artiodactyla > Bovidae > Neotragus > Neotragus moschatus. The sequence continues at coordinate 1,621,391 of SJYA01000881.1, forward strand.
TCTTTGGAAGGAATGATGCTAAAGCTGAAACTCCAGTACTTTGGCCACCTCATGAGAAGAACTGACTCATTGGAAAAGACTCTGATGCTGGGAGGGATTGGGGGCAGGAGGAGAAGGGGACGACAGAGGATGAGATAGATGGCTGGATGGCATCACTGACTCGATGGATGTGAGTCTGAGTGAACTCTGGGAGTTGGTGATGGACAGGGAGGCCTGGCATGCTGTGATTCATGGAGTTGCAAAGAATCGGACACGACTGAGCGACTGAACTGAACTGAATTGAATCCCATATTATTAGTCTTTGAACTCTAGGGCAAGTATATTGACTGCTCTGAGCCTCAGCTTCCTTACCTGTGAAATAGAGGAGATAAAAAATAGTTACCAACTTGATGAATTGTTTCAAGGTTAAAGAGTTTTTTTTAACATGTAGTTCAAAATGGTAATAAGAATTCAATAAATTTAGCTACCGTTGTATAAGCACATGAACAAAGTTGTATCCATATGAAGTATATACAAAGAACCATCTTTGCAAGCAATGAACCAGTTCAATCTTTGGTCCTTTCTTGATAAAAAAAAAAATGAGATAGGTATGTAGATAGATAGATAAATAATTAATAGATAATAAAGAAAATATCTAAAACCACTAAATATCTTCACCCATTAGAGCTTGTTCAGTCACTCAGTTGTGAAAAACTCCTTTCAAACCCATGGACTTCAGCATGCCAGGCTTCCCTTCCTTCTCCCAGAGTTTGCTCAAACTTATGTCCTTTGAGTCAATGATGCCACACAACTATCTCATTCTCTGTTGCCCTCTTCTCTTCCTGCCCTCAGTATTTATCAGCTTCAGGGTCTTTTCCAATGCATCAGCTCTTCACATCAGGGGGCCAAAGGACTGGATCTTCAGCTTCAGCATCAGTCCTTCCAATGAATATCCAGGGTTGGTTTCCTTTAGGATTGACTGGTTTGATCTCCTTTCTGTCCAAGGGACTCTCATGAGTCTTCTCTAGCACCTCAGTTCGAAAGCATCGATTCTTCAGTGCTCAGCCTTCTTTACAGTCCAACTATCACATCCATACATGACTACTGGAAAAACCATAGCTTTGACTATACAGACCTTTGTTGGCAAAGTGATGTCTCTGCTTTTGAATATGCTATCTAAGTTTTTCATAGCTTTTCTTCCAAAGAGCAAGCATCTTTTAATTTCATCTTTCATTCTCACATGAAGAAATATGAGATTCCTTTTACTTGGAGCTGGCGCCTGTCTCCCTTTCCCCCAACTGCTTGACTGAGAGTGCTCTTTGTCTGACTGCCTCCAATGGTGTAATGTTTCCTTGATCTTTCTTAGACTGAAGTCCTCTTCAGAATAAGAATACTAAGGCCGGATCTGCTGCTGCTGCTGCTAAGTCACTTCAGTCGTGTCTGACTCTCTGCAACCCCATAAGATGGCAGCCTACCAGGTTCCCCAGTCCCTGGGATTCTCCAGGCAAGAACACTGGAGTGGGCTGCCATTTCCTTCTCCAATGCACGAAAGTGAAAAGTGAAAGTGAAGTCGCTCAGTCGTGTCCGACTCTTAGCGACCCCACAGACTGCAGCCCACAAGGCTACTCCGTCCATGGGATTTTCCAGGCAAGAGTACTGGAGTGGGGTGCCATTGCCTTCTCCGAAGGCCAGATCTAGTCTAATGCAAAAATAAACATGGGTATTTTTCAAGAAATTTACATAATTCTGATCTAAAATGCACATTAACTCAGTACGTTTAAAAGACGTGAATAATGCTCCTAAGTCAAGTGATACTTGGCAATTGTGCCAGAATGAACTATCATCTGCATTTTTAAAAAAGGCTTAAGTAGTGTAAATTATCACTCTGGATTAATTCATTTACTCATTCAAAAAAAATATTTGCTGAGCACTTATAATGCATCATTATAAGCATTATATGCATCGGGTATAAGCATCAAAGCTATAACAGGGAATAAATCCAATGAAAATCCCTTTTTTAATGAAATTAACATTAGCAATTCAATATCACTGGGGCTGTTATGGATTTAGGGTGATCTTTTCAGTGCCATAGGGAATACAAAGTATCTAAAAGCTGCTGGGCATTGATCTCCTTGTTCCTTATAATCTCGGTTAGCCGTGGAGTTGGAATGAAAATAAAAATTACACCTATGAAGTGGCTCATTGTGATATAAAGCAAAGCAATATAAAACAGAGTTTAAGGCAAAGCAAGGGGCTCAGGCAATGAGAGTTGAAAATACCTTAATAATCTTTGTACTCAGTAGGCATATTTGATAAATAAACCTTTCTTTGAGCAAGCAAAGAATTTATAAGCAATTATGTGGAATTTGAGAAAGACTGGGAAAATGGGATAATCAAAATAAGAGTGGTCATAATAAGGTGAGTTATTTCTATCACTATTTATCTTACTTGTTTGCTGAAAAAAATGATACTCTATCATTTACTAGAATTTAGAACAAAATAGTACTTTGTGGCCCATGAAATTTGGTGTAACCCTATTATTTAAACTCATATTGGCAGTTACAGATTAATATCAGCCAAAACATTCAAATTACACAAAATTGTATTTTGTGTAGCCAAGTATAAGTGACTTCCAAATGCAGTGGATTTATGTCCAAGTTGCAACCATAACCAATTTGTAGAATTCCTGACACTAAACTTACTTGATTAAATTTTCCAGTCTCACCATTTTCCACGAATGGCTTCTAAACTACTTTACTCACATAGCTCAAAGAGCAATGGTGACTATTGTGTCCTGAGGAGAGGACAGGGTATAAATGGGTTGTTATTGTTTTTCTTTATTTTTTTGAGGGGGGCAGCTAAAGTCAGAGCTTCATTTCTAAGATTTTTTTTTTAAAGACATATAAACTCAAGAGGTAAATTCAAGTACCCTAATTAGACTACCTCTAATGAGGAAATGGATAGGACTTGCTACATCACTTTTTATTTTTGTTAAAAGTCAATTCTGAGAGGTGGCAATATGGTTTATTTTCAACAAGTCTAGGAAGTAGAATATTTTGAATCCATGATGTACCTGGTTTCCCTCCCTCTCCAATACCATGAAAAGCCTGTTGCCTCCTGATACATCAAAATATCTATTTTAAACATTTTTGAGCATGCTATATTCTTTCAAGACATGGTTCCTTCATTTGCTGCACTCATAGTCTATTGGTAGAAATAAGTACACTAATAACTTAAGATCATAATCAAAAGCACAACTTTTAGGCATGACCTGACTTGAAATTAACCAACTTCTAGGTTCTAAGTCAAAAATATTGCATTCTGAGTAGAATTTCTCCTAAACACTTTTCTCTATATCGTAACAAAGTGTATGACAGGAGTCAACAGTAAAATTACCATACTTAAAGTCCAAGTAATGAATATTGGCCTAAGAAATCCAATGTTTAAATTAACAAAAAGGAAACTAGCACACATTTTAGGAGAAATATCTAGTAAACCAAGGAATACTCCACTTTCAGAGAGTAGAAACTTGTTCTTTATTAAAATATGGGCTAAATTTAATTGAGTTCAATCACAGTTACCCATAGATTTGATAATGCTAAACAAGTAGTCAGTGACCACAGTCCCCATTCAGAGTAGCTTTTAAGCATATTTGGAGGTGAGCAAGAATTTGAGATAGAAACTGACCCACTATCCAATAGACAGAACTGCTAAAAGTGAGATCTACAAAGTTTGTGGCAGTGGATGGAGGGCTTTCTTAAGATACAGTTGTATCACAATCATGGTTTCAAAGTAAATGCCACCTCTATAACTATATAAATTTCTGCCAAGTTACTCAAATGCTGGAAATTAGAGATATGAAGGAAAGGGTCAGAGATACAGCTATGGGGCCAGCAAACCTTGCTTTGGCCTTCAGTAGATTTTTGTATATCAGGGTCCTGTGACATTGGTATGTTCTCCAGAAAAGCAATCTCCCCACTTCAATTTAAGAAAATTCTCTCATAAGGCATTTTTCTCTGAGAACCAACCTCTGATCAAGTGTTTAGAGTCCCATCCATATCTTTCTTAACCAGTTTGAAATAGTCACTATACACAAAATATATTCACTGACAGCCTAGTAATTCTCTAAACAATACCACCAAATCCTCCAACAGAACAAAATCTCTAACAGAGCCTCCTCATTTCAACAGACAGAATGCAAGCCCCTTGGAATGCCAACAGCTGTGACCAAAATGAAAATTTCTTCTAAAATTAGTGAGCTTCTATTATAGTATCTTTGGACTATTGCAGGGGCTCTGGCTGCTCTTAAACCCTTCCCTAGACAGTTAATATACTGACAGTTTAGCAAACTTTGTCGCTGGCAAAAGCCTTGTATGATTAATCCACTCAAAGCACTGCCCATATATATAAAAACAACACTGTTGACAGTAACTGCTAAATACCAAGATTTTGGAATACTGAAATATGACATACAACCCCTTCTACTTTGTGAACGAACAGCTTTGAAAAGTTGGGGGTGGTAAACATTAGGACTGATTGGGAACTCAGGTACACTTATGGCTGATTTATGTCAATGTATGGCAAAATGAGTACAGTATTGTAAAGCAAAACAAACTAAAAAAATAAAAATAAAAATGTCAAAAAAAATTAAAAAAATTTAAAAATAAATAAAATTTCATAAGAACTATTAAAAAAAGCAATTAATGACATCCCACCTCACACAGAACATTATATACATATTGTGCACCAAAGTAAGGTTTAAAATAGGTCCAATAAGTGTGATCCATATAGAAAAATAATCTTTAAACCTGAAAAAAAATTACCTTAGAGCATGTACAAAGCAACAGCCTCATGAATATCTCTACTACTATATTTTACACTCTCAAGGATGGCTCTCAAGAAGGGAGATTTCACACACAACCCTAAGGGGATATTTACCAATGTCTGGAAGTATTTTTGGTTGTCACAGTGAAAGTAAAAGTGTTAGTCACTCAGTCGTGGCTGACTTTTTGTTACCCCATAGACTGTATCCCACCAAGCTCCTCCATCCATGGAATTCTCCAGGCAAGAATACTGGAGTGGGTAGCCTTTCCATTCTCCAGGGCATCTTCCAGACCCAAGGATCAAACTTGGGTCTCCCTCATTTCAGGGAGATTCTTTACCATCTGAGCCATTAACCTTATGCCTAAAGGAACTAGAAAAAGAACAAATAAAATCTAAAGTTAGTAGAAAGAAAGAAATCATAAAGATTAAAGCAGAAATAAAAGAAAGATCAAAAGGACAATAAAAAATCGATGAAATTTATTGAAAAGATAGGTAAGATTGATAAAACTTTCATTAAGAAAATAATAAAGAGATCTCAAATTAATAAAATTATAAGTGAAAGAGGAGAAGTTACAGTTGACACTACAGAGATACAAAGGATCATAAGAAATTACCACAAATAACTATTATACAACAATAAAGTGGACAGATCACAAGAAATGAATAAATCCTTAGAAACCTACAGTCCTCAAGACTGAATCAGGAAGAAATAGAATATATGAATAGACTGATTATCAGTTAATGAATTACTGAAGGGTAATTTGAAAATTCCTAACAAATAAAAATCCAAAATGGCTTCACAGATGAATTTCTGCAAAACATTTAGAGAAGAAGAAAGAAATTAAAGGAATCCAAATCAGGAAGGGAGAAGTAAAACTGTCAGTGTTTGAGATGACATGATGCTATGTATAGAAAACCCCAAAGATGTTACTAAAAATAATAGAATAAATAAATTCAGTAAAGTTGTAGAAAAAAATAATATACAGAAATCTGTTGCTTTCTATACACTAATAATGAGCTATTATAAAGAGAAATTAAGAAAACTGTCATTTACAACTGCAACAAAAGGAATAAATATATTTAGGAATAAATCTAACCAAAGAGAAAAATGACTTGTACTCTTAAAACCATAAGACACTGATGAAATAAACTGAAGATGAAACACAAACAAATGGAAAGATATATCATGCTAATGAACTGAAAGAATTACTATTGTTAAAATGGCCATACCATTCAGGGCAATCTATAGATTCAGTGCAATTTCCATCAAAATATCAATGGGATTTTTTTTGCAGTAAAAGAAAAATAGCTCTACAATTTGTATGATAACAAGAAGTCAAAACAGTCTTGAGAAAGAACAAAGCTGAAGGTAACATACTCCTTGATTTCAAACTGTACTTCAAAGCAATGGAAATAAAAACAGTATGGTACTGGCACAAGAGTAGAGGCATAGATCAACAGAACAGAATAGAGAGCCCAGAATGAACCCACACTTACACAATCTATGACAAAGGAGGTGAGAATATACAATGGGGGGAAAATGGCCTTTTCAAAAATGCTGTTGGGAAAACTGGACAGCTATATCAGAAAAAAATCAAACAGGACTACTCTATGATACTTACATATGAGAATAAACTGAAAATGAGATAAAGACTTAATGTGAGACCTAACACCATAAATGTTCTAGAAGAAAACATAGGCGGCAAGCTCTTTGACATTGGTCTTAGCAATATTTTTCAATATGTCTCTTGAGGCATGGGAAACAAAAACAAAAATAAACAAATGGGATTAGAGCATGCTAAAACACTTTTGCAGAACAAAGGAAGCTATCAACAAAACAGAAAGGCAGCCTAGTGAATGAAATATTTGCAAATGATACATCCAATAAAAACTTAATACCCAACATATATGCAAAGAACCCACAACTTGACATTAAAAAAAAACTAAAAAATAGGCAGAGGACCTGAATAGACTTTGTCTTCCAAAGAAGTCATACAGATACATGGGTCACAGGCACATGAAAGATGCTCAACATCACTAACCATCAGGGAAATGCAAATTAAAACCATAATGAGATACAGCCTTACACCCGTCAGAACGATTATTATCAAAAAGACAACAAATAACAAGTGTTGGCAAGGATGTGAAGAAAAAGGAACTCTACTGCACTATTGGTGGCATTATAAGTTGGAGCAGCCATTAGGGAGATTCCTCAAAAAGTTTAAAATAGAAGTGACATATGATCCAGCAATTTCATTTCTGGTTATTTACTTGAAGAAAACAAAAACACTGATTTGAAAAGACATATGCACATCAGTGTTCATTGCAGCATTATTTACAATAGCCAAGATAGGAAACAGCCAAGATAGGAAACAATCTAAATGTTCACTCATAGATGAATGGATAAAGAAGTTTTGGAATGAAATATTTCTCAGCTTTAAAAGGAATGAAATCTTGCCAATTGGAACAACACAGATAAATCTAAAATATATTATGCTTAGTGAAATAAGTCACACAGAAAAAGACAAATATCATATGATCTCACTTATACGAAGAACCTAAAAAACAAAACAGAGAAAACAAAGCAAAATGAAAACAGACTCATAGAAACAGAGAACAAACAGGTGGTTGTGAAAGTGGAAAGGGATGGAGAAGACATAATGCATGAAGGGAATTAAGAGATACAAACAACCAGCTAGAAAATAGGTAGGCCATGGCGAGGTAATATATAGCACAAAGTATATGGTCAGTAATATTTTAATGACTTTGTATGGTTACTAGGTTTCTCTTGGTGATCATCTCATAATGTATGCAATTGTCAAATCACTATGTAGTACATCTGAAATTAACATATTGTATACCAACTATATTTCCATCAAAAATATTTTCTTAGCTCTGAACAAAGCAGTGATAAAATTTAGGACACCCCTAAAAAATTTCAAAATATAGCATGTGAAGAGCAAATAGATTTTAAATATGAAGTTGTCTGCCAAAGGCTGATGAATGTCAATTTCGTTAATGGAATGAAATGGTAAATGAAAATGAATAGAACATGGCCAAAGAGCAATAGGATATGGCCAAAGAGAATGCTTAAAATGTAGGACATATGGGTCTACTCACTCATTATATTTGAAATCCTCAGAATGTATTAAAACTAGTTATCTAACAGAAATACTATGACATTTATGGCTCTTTTCCTTCTATACAAAATTTAAAATAACTTTTGAATAGCCAATAAAAAAATTTCATCAAGTGCCAGATCAATCAGTCAGCAACATTTATTTAGCTAACACTGTACAAAGAACATTATATTATGCAATGAAAGAGGATTAGAAACAGCTCCTTTGAGTTGCTTACAATCTGTTTGGGAATAAATGAATGGTAACATATGAAAACAATTTTAGGACATTTACTTTACAAAGCAACATTTTACTGAGTGCCTCTATAAACACTACTTTATACTCTAGGGCATTTTAAAATAGTGCAGTTTCCCTTTGTTGGTGTAGAAATAGCTGAATATCATAGAAATCTACTAAAATTTACTGCCCCCAAATCAGCCAGCTAAACCAATTACAAACAATTGAATGCAGACTTATTTGGAGCACATAAGGGTAGTTAGTTAAATAGTTTACTCTTCTGAAATAATTCCTTGTGTGTTATCTTTTCAGAAAAGGGAAATTTCATGGCCGGATTTCAGAAAAATGTCTGCACCACCACAAAAATGTCACAAAATAGAAAATCAACATTCTTGCTCCCCTCTAGTCTCAGATTATAAACAGATTCATATATGCACAGGGCAGTGGCACCTTCGAGAGGCAGTGGGTGGAAACAAACACCTTCATGAGGGTTGGGGTACCCAAACCACAGGCTAGAGTCTGTGTCTCCTTTCGTCCTGAGTCTAATGCCAAATATATCCTGGAAATGGAAAAACACTGTCATTTGTATATATTTATCCAGTATTTTTGAAGGCAAGAAAAGAGTCTGAGGGTAGTTCTTAGAACTTTTGACTGAGTTCAGAAATAGTTATGAATGTAGACAAAACAGAAATATGTATTTATTCATTGTGTGGAAAAATTATCTCAAGCACCTGACTGGGCAAAGATAGCTAGAAATATTAGATATATGCCAAATGTACCTGAAATGAGTTCTACTTACAGTTTATATTCTGTTTTCTAAAGGAATAAAATTGTTAGTTGCCAATAATGGAGATAAGAATTCTGTAATGATCAGAATTTCACCCCTCTCTTTAAGGTTTGCATCTTCTTCACAACTCAACAACAATTAAAAAAAAAAAACAAACCCAATTTTAAAAATTGGTTGTAAGCTGCCATTTCTACTTAATGTCACACAGGCATCTCAAACCCAAGTGTTAGTCGCTCAGTCGTGTCCTACTCTTTGCAACCCCATGGACTATAGCCTGCCAGGCTTCTCTGTCCATGAAATTCTCCAGGCAAGAATACCGGAGTGGGTAGCCATTCCCTTCTCAGGGACTGAACCCAAGTCTCCTGCATTGCAGACAGATTCTTTATCATTTGACCCGCGAGAGAAACACCCAAGCCCAAAGTATGCACAACTGAACTGTTTCTTTGCTGTATCTGTTCTTACACTCTCAAGAAATCATAATAGTCCTCTCCTTACCCAGTCAGAAACACTGGGACTGTCTTGACTCTCCTCTACTCAACATGGCATCTACTTCATGAAAAACTGATTCTACCTCCTCACACTCACAGATCTACCCCACTTCTTCATATTGTCTAATATTACTTTAGTCCCCAAATAGTGCTTTTTGTCCTTTTGGTCTGTCTTTAGCCATCTTTCACCATGTTATCAGCGTGACCTTTCTAAAATGCAAATACATATATATGACTTCCTAGTTTGAAAAACTAAAATAAGGATTATTTATGCTGCCACTGTGGCAATTCCTATTTTGGGAAATAAGAATATAGATATCAAGGATATACAATAGCAACTGAACCACTTACTATACCTGTTAACCACAGTTATTTAACTCTGCTAACAACCATATATAACCCTGATGAAGTATTCATAAATTGAATCATCACTGTCATGGTAGAGTTCCTCCATATTTTTACACTCCATTTTTTCTCACTTTTATTACCATTCTTATTTCAAGAATTTAAAAAATTTTCCAGTTACATTTCCTACATGTTTTTAAAAAGTAAGCTGGTGAAAATATCTTGAGTATGTCTTGGAAAAAGACAGAAAGTTGAATTTCCCATGGGATGTGAGTAGGTACAATACTTCTGGTTTCTACTTCCTGCTGAATTGTAAGTCTGCTGATGTCCTTGGAAGCTGGACTATAGATTTTTGAAATGCAAGTGGAAATGTTTAGTAAAGTGTTTTATATTACAATAATTGAAAAAAAAATCTAGATTTTGTGAAATACACAACCACATAGGAGGTTTGAAAAGAAGGAATTAAAGTATCATTATCCATATATTATACAGAGTGTAATTATACATAAAGTATCATTATCCACTATTCACAAACGATACTTGATTTAGAAAACACTAATATTATCACCTGAAAACTATTAGCATTAGCACCATAACTTTCTTGGAAATTCACAAAAATCATGTATTAATATAAAGTATGGAAAAAGTCCTAACTTAAGAGCAACAAGGGCCTTGAGGGCTTCTCTGGTGGCTCACACAATAAAGGACCACCTGCAACGTGTTGGGTTGGGAAGATCTCCTGGAGAAGGGAATGCTACTGACTCCAGTATTCTGGCTGGAGATTTCCATGGACAGAGGAGCCTGGCAGGCTACAGTCTATGGGGTCACAAAGAGTTGGACACGACTGAGCAACTTTCATTTTCCTCTTTCAAGAGCAACAAAAACTAAAATATCTAAAAATCACCTTTTAAAAGCATATGGGAATTAAATGAAAGCTATATCACAGTTCAAGATAATATTAATTTATAAAGTTAAAGGTTTAATGCAATTATAATCAAATCAAAATTCAGATAGAATTTTCTTAGTAATTTGATGAAATGCTTCTAAAGTTAATGAGATAAATTGAATACATTTGGAACAACTCAAAAAATTTCTTACTCTTCTCAGTTTATTTTTCAAAAAATCCTGGGCTGGGTTTTAAGTCCCTTGCCTCATGGATCTTCCTGGCATCGTCACACTTTTAACAGCTCATCATTTCTGTACTTCTCTCCCAATGAGGTGGTTGAAGTCAAGGACAGTATCATTCATAATTTCTACCACCCAGGGTGAACAACCACACCCACAGAGTGATGATTAACAGACCCATGTCACCCTGCAAGGTGGGCAGCAGTGCCATGCTATAGAATTCTCTTTGTTCCTGCCCTCATTTCCATATTGATCAATGATCAAATAAATTTGTACATGATACACTGGGTATTTTGTGAATGGAAAGTTTGCTAGGAATAAATAAATTGGTAGAAACACGAATGCTTGTTTCTAGAAACACAGATGCACATGTGCTTAGTCTCTCAGTCATGTCCAACTCTTTCTAATCCCCTGGACTATAGTCCACCAGGTTCCTCTGTCCATGTGGATTCTCCAGGCAAGAATACTGGAGTTGGTTGTCATGCCCTCCTTCAGGGCATCTTCTCAACCTATGGGTCAAACCCAGGTCTTCCACATTGCAGACATATTCTTTAGCATCTAAGCCTCACAGATGCACTAAGTGCAGGCGGCAGCGAGCCAGCTCAGTAAGCGCAGGTGGCTGCGAGCTGGTTCACTAAGTGCAGTAAGCACGGCCAAGAGGAGCTACCCCACGTCCGAGGTCAGGGGCAGCGGCTGGGAGGAGACACCCCACGTCGGAGGTCAGGGACGGTGGCTGAGAGCAGCTACCCCACGTCCGAGGTCAGTGGCGGCTGGGAGGAAGACACCCCGTGTCTGAGGTCAAGTCGGTGGCTGGGAGGAGCTACCCCGCGTCCGAGGCCAGGGGCAGTGACCTTGAGGAGCCACTCCAAGTGGAGGCCAGGGGCAGCAGCTGGGAGGAGCCACCCACGCCCAAGGCCAAGGCCGGCGGCTGGGAGGAGCAACCCGAGGAGTGGTGGCTACACAGGCACAGAAGGGCCTAGAAGAGCTATCCAACGTTAAAGGTCAGGAACGGTGGCGGTAAGGAGATACCCCTTGTCCAAGGTAAGCAGCAGCAGCTGTGCTTTGCTGGAGTAGCCGTGAAGAGATACCCCACGTCCCACGTCCAGGGTAAGAGAAACCCAAGTAAGATGGTAGGTGTTGCAAGAGGACATCAGAAGGCAGACACACTGAAACCATACTCACAGAAAACTAGTCAATCTAATCACACTAGGACCACAGCCTTGTCTAACTCAATGAAACCAAGCCATGCCTGCAGAGCAACCCAAGACGGACAGGTCATGGTAGAGAGGTCTGCCAGAATATGGTCCACTGGAGAAAAGAATGGCAAGCCACTTCAGTATTCTTGCCTTGAAAACCTCATGAACAGTATGAAAAGGCAAAATGATAGGATATCAAAAGAGGAACTCCCCAGGTCANAGCAACCCAAGACGGACAGGTCATGGTAGAGAGGTCTGCCAGAATATGGTCCACTGGAGAAGAGAATGGCAAGCCACTTCAGTATTCTTGCCTTGAAAACCTCATGAACAGTATGAAAAGGCAAAATGATAGGATATCAAAAGAGGAACTCCCCAGGTCATTAGGTGCTCAATATGCTACTGGAGATCAGTGGAGAAATAACTCCAGAAAGAATGAAGGGATGGAGCCAAAGCAAAAACAATACTCAGGTGTGGATGTGACTAATGATAGAAGTAACATCCGATGCTGTAAAGAGCAATATTGCATAGGAACCTGNTGGACAGGGAGGCCTGGCGTGCTGCGATTCATGGGGTCGCAAAGAGTCGCACACAACTGAGTGATTGAACTGAACTGAACTGAACTACCAATAAAGATTAGAGAACAGAGATAGGAACAGATTTTTGAGAACATACTTGAAAGCTACATAGTGAAGTGGTCTCCAAACTCTCAAACAAGGTGACTTTATGTAGTCTAAATGATCATAGATTCACTTTGAAAAGCAATGGAAGATTCTGTGTTTCCAACTATAGAAATGATCTTCAGAATTCTATGGGTTATATTTTGTTTGGATTAAAATCACCTAAAATTTGGCTTTCATTTCAGATTTCTGTAAAATCAGTTTGACTATGTCATCTTTTTAAAGCAAAAATATAACTTTGTATCACTACACAGTAGACTCCCTGAGTCTTGGGAAAATTAAACTTTGCCCTGAAACTTCATAGCATGTCAGGACCTGACTAGATTCAAAGCCAGACAAGAACTTGGCCTTCAGACTTTCCCATAACTGTGAGAATAGCAAAGTTGTGGCTAAATGTAGACAAATAGTCAAGACACTTGTTCTGTTAGTACATTTCACTGTTTTCTGGAAGGTTCTCAAATATCAAGATATGCCATCCATCCAGAAGTTACTCTATCAGATAAATTTTCCTTGAAGATTCTATCAGAACATCAAGATGTGGCAGTGTAAGGCATCAGTTAAAAACAGAATATGAAAGACTTTCCAAATAAAGAAATTAGACAAGCTGCATCTTAAAACATTTTTTCTTTTCTTTGTATTTCTTTCTTTCTTTCTCATCCATATATAAATATGCATTGTGTGCATGCTCAATCACTCAGAGTTGGTGTCCAACTCTTTGCAGCCCCATGGACTTTGTAGACTGCCAGGCTCCACTGTCCACAAAATTTTCCAGGCAACAATACAGGATGTGTTCTCATTTCCTACTCCAGGGGATCTTCCCAACCAATGGACTGAACATTAATCTCTTTCATCTCCTGCACCAGGTGGTGGATTTTTTACCACTGCGTCATCTGGAAGCCCATAAATGTGCATATCTTGGCAGTAATAATGCAGCAAAATACAATGGAGGTATACAGATTAAAGGACTTTCCTGGTAGCTCAGCTGGTAAAGAATCTGCCTGTAATTCAGGAGACCCTGGTTTGATTCCTGGGTCTGGAAGATCCCTTGGAGAAGGGATAGGCTACCCATTCCAGTACCCTTGGGCTTCCCTGGTGGCTCATATGGTAAAGAATCCACTTGCAGTGAGTTCAGTCCCTAGGTTGGGAAGATGCCCTGGATGAGGGCATGACAACCTACTCCAGTAAGAATCCCCATAGACAGAGGAGCCTGATGGGCTACAGCCAATGGGGTTGTAAAGAGTTGGACGTGACTGAGCAACTAAGCATGCACATGCACACACATGTAGATTAAAACTCTAACATAAAAAAATAGATCATCCTCATTTTAGACATATATGAAATTTGCCCTTTTAAAAGAAAAGTTCAAGCAATGGGTCATTGATATTTTTTTCACTATAGCCCAGGGCCATTATTCATAAGTGATGATAAACCATAAGAATGTGGGCATCTTCAAACATGTAGGTACCAGTCTGCCAGCCTCACACAACAATACTACTTCCTATAAAGATTTCTACACACAAACAAATTGCCCTACGTGCCATGGGGAATGCTACAGAGAAAGACAACCTATAATTACACTTTCAATAAACGCAAATGCACAAAATAGTTTCAAAACCGTCACCATGGATTTCAGCAATATATTTTGGTTTACCAAATACATAGTTGACTAGTTTGGACTTGGTTTTAAAAATCAAAATAAATGCTAAATCCCTGATATGTTTGTAGAAGAAAATACCAGCAGCATCACGGGCTGCTGATAATAAACACGATGATATAAAGTGGAGCCCTAGAGACTAAAATTTTCCATCCCTACTTCCACCCTTAATAAATAATTTTGTCTTCAGACTGCATGGATAACCCAAGTATCAACTGGAATCTTCTCTCTCCCTGATTCAAATATCCATCCCATGGGTTGTGGGAAACCAAAGGCCACTTCAAAAGTTCTAGACATTTGGGGAATTGGGGGATGGGGAAGGGCTTCCCGCGCTCTGAATGCCTGATTCAACTTAATGTGTCCACTTCTGGCTCTTCCTGTTCATACTGACCTTGTTCTCCCAAACTTTGTCCTAGCATCTCAAATGTGACAATCAGCAAAGCCCTGTCTGGGCCTCNTGTGGGAAACCAAAGGCCACTTCAAAAGTTCTAGACATTTGGGGAATTGGGGGATGGGGAAGGGCTTCCCGCGCTCTGAATGCCTGATTCAACTTAATGTGTCCACTTCTGGCTCTTCCTGTTCATACTGACCTTGTTCTCCCAAACTTTGTCCTAGCATCTCAAATGTGACAATCAGCAAAGCCCTGTCTGGGCCTCCATCTGGGACTGGGGCGGGGGGGCAAACCTGGATGCCATCAATTAGGAATTTAATTCATCAGCCTAAAAAATTGGAATGAAGTCTTTCCCATAATTTTCCATCCAAAAACAAAAGGAGGTCCGTAATGCATGAATATTTATAACAGACGTCACTAAAATTTGATGAGTTGAAATAATTTATAATTTTCAGAAACAATAACAACTTCATTCAATAAGAAGCATTCTTGTTGTTAAGAATCTGTAGGTACCTCGATGCTCCATCTTTCACTCACTGCTTTTACCCTTGGAGGTTTCCCAAGACCACATCCTCTCCCCAGATGCTCTCCTCTCTCTCCTGCCATTTCTCATCCCCTACCCTTCCTTTCTTTTTGCCTTTTCATACTGTTTACGCGGTTCCCAAGGGAAGAATACTGAAGTGGCTTGCCATTCCCTTCTCCAGGTGACCACGTTTTGTCAGAACTTCACACCATGACCCATCTGTCTTGAGTGGCCCTACATGGCATGGCTCACAGTTTCACTGAGTTAGACAAGCCTGTGGTCCATGTGATCAGTTTGGTTAGTTTTCTGTGATTGTGATTTTCATTCTGTCTACTCTCTGATGAATAAGGATAAGAGGCTTATGGAAGCTTCCTGATGAGAGGGACTTGACTGTGGAGGAAACTGGGTCTTGTTCTGGTGAGCAGGGCCATGCTCAGCAAATCTTTAATCCAATTTTCTGTTGATGGGCAGGGCTGTGTTTCCTCCCTATTGTTTGACCTGAGGCCAAACTGTTGACCCACGCCTCCACTGGAGACTGCTGGACACTCACAGGCAAATCTGAGTCAGTCTCTTGTGTGGTCATTGCTCCTTTCTACTGGCTCCTGGTGTGCACAAGGTTTTGTTTGTGCCCATCAAGAGTCTGTTTTCCCATTCTGTGGAAGTTCTGTAAGCAAAACCCACGGGCCCCTAAAGTCAAATTCACTGGAGGTTCTCAGTCCCTTTGCCAGATCCCCAGGTTGGGAAATCTGTTGTGGGTCCTAGAACTTTCTTAGCAATGTGAGAACTTCTTTGGTATAATCGTTCTGCAGTGTGGGTCATCTGCTTGGTGGCTCTGTGGTGGAGCTAATGGCAGCTTCCTCCAAGAGGGTTTATGCCACATGCTGCATGACCCAGGTCTGCTGCAGGCAGAGCCCCTGTCCCCATGGCAGGCTACTGCTGACCTGTGCCTCTGGAGGAGACACTCAAACACTAAAAGTCAGGTCTGGCTCAGTCTCTGTCATGCCTCTGCGTCCTGCTGCACCCAAGGTTTTGTTTGAGCCCTCCGAGCATCTCTGGCTGGGAAGGGGTTTGATTCTAAACATGATTTGGCCCATCCTACTGTCTTGTTTTGCCCTTGGACATGGGGTATCTTTTTTTGGTAGGATCCAACATTCTCCCATTAATGGTTTTTCAGCAGCAAGTTGAAAAGGCCAAAAAGATATGTCACTGAAAGATGAACTCGCCAGGTCGGTAAGTGCCCAATATGCTACTGGAAAAGAGTGAAGAAATAACTCCAGGAAAACTGAAGAGATGGAGCCAAAGAAAAACAATGCCCACTTGTGGATGTGACTGGTGATGGAAGTAAAGTCTGATGCTGTAAAGAACAATACTACATAAGGACCTGGTATGTTAGGTCCAAGAATCAAGGTAAATTGAAAGTGATCAAACAGAAAATGGCAAGAGTGATCATCGATACTTTAGGATCAGTGAACTAAAATGGACTGGAATGGGCAATTTAATTCAGATGAACATTATATCTACTCTGTAGGCAAAAATACCTTAGAAGAAATGGAGTAGCCACCATAGTCAACAAGAGTCCAAAATGCAGTACTTGGGTGCACTGTCAAAAACAACAGAATGATCTCTGTTCGTTTCCAAGGCAAATCATTCAGTATTACAGTAATCCAAGTCTATGCCCCAACCATTAATGCCAAAGAAGCTGAAGTTGAATGGTTCCATGAGGACCTACAAGACCTTCTAGAACTAACACTCAAAAAAGATGTCCTTTTTATCATAGGGGACTGGAATGCAAAAGTAGAAGGTCAAAAGATACCTGGAGTAACAGGCAAGTTTGGCCTTGGTGTGCAGGGCAAAGGCTAACAGAGTTTTGTCAAGAGAATGCACTGGTCATAGAAAACACCCTCTTCCAACAACACAAAAGATGACTGCACATGGACATCACCAGATGGTCAATACCAAAATCAGATTGATTCTATTCTTTGCATCCAAAGATGGAGAAGCTCTATATAGTCAGCAAAAACAAGACTGGGAGCTGACTGTGGCTCAGACCATGAACTCCTAATTGCAAAATTCAGATTTAAATAGAAGAAAGTAGGAAAAACCACTAGACCATTCAAGTATGACCTGAATCAAATCCCTTACAATTATACAGTGAAAGTGACAGTTTCTGGGGTTTAGATTTGATGGATAGAGTGCCTGAAGAACTATAGACAGAGGTTTGTGATAGTATACAGGAGGCAGGGATCAAGACCATTCCGAAGAAAAACAAGGCAAACATTTTGCAAAAAGGCAAAATTGTTGTCTGAGGAGATCTTACAAAAAGCTGAAAAAAGAAAAGAAATGAAAGGCAAAGGAGAAAAGGGAAGATAAACCCATCTGAATGTAGAGTTCCAAAGACTAGCACAGAGAGATAAGAAAGCCTTCCTCAGTGATCAATGCAAAGAAATAAAGGAAAACAATAGAATGGGAAAGACTAGAGATCTCTTCAAGAAAATTAGAGATACCAAGGGAACATTTCATGCAAAGATGGGCTCGATAAAGGTCACAAATGGTATGGACCTAACAGAAGCAGAAGATATTAAGAAGAGGTGGCAAGAATACACAGATGAACTATACAAAAGAGATCTTCAACACCCAGATAACCATGATGTTGTGATTACTCACCTAGAGCCAGACATCCTAGAGTCCAAAGTCAAGTGGGCCTTAGGAAGCATCACTACCTACAAAGCTAGTGGAGGTGATAGAATTCCAGCTGACCTATTTCAAACCCTAAAAGATGATGCTGTGAAAGTGCTGCACTCAATATGCCAACAAATTTGGAAAACTCAGCAGCACTGGTAAAGGTCAGCTTTCATTTCAATCCAAAAGAAAGGCAATGCCAAAGAATGTTCAAACCACTAAAAAACTGCACTCATCTCACACGCTAACAAAGTAATGCTCAAAATTCTCCAAGTGAGGCTTCAACATTACGTGAACCGAGAACTCCCAGATGTTCATGCTGGATTTAGAAGAGGCAGAGGAACCAGAGATGAAATTGCCAACATCCATTGGATCATTGAAAAAGAAATTGAGTTCCAGAAAAACATCTACTTCTGCTTTACTGACTATGCCAAAGTCTTTGACTGTGTAGATCACAACAAACTGTGGAACATTCTTAAAGAGATGGAAATACCAGACCACCTTACTTGCCTCCTGAGAAATTTAAATGCAAGTCAAGAAGCAACAGTTAGAACCCAATATGGAATAATGGACTGGTTCCAAATTGGGAAAGGAGTACATCAAGGTTGTATATTGTCACCCTGTTTATTTAACTTATATGCAGAGTACGTCATGCAAACTGCCAGGCTTCATGAAGCAGAAGCTGAGATCAAGATTGCCAGGAGAAATATCAGTAACCTCAGATATGCAGATAACACCATCCTTATGGCAGAAAGTGAAGAGGAACAAGAGCCTCTTGGTGAAAGTGAAAGGGGAGAGTGAAAAAGCTGGCTTAAAACTCAACATTCAAAAAACGAACATCATGTCATCTGATCTTGTTACTTCATGGCAAATAGATGGGGAAACAATGGAAACAGTGAGAGACTTTATTTTCTTGGGCTCCAAAATCAGTGCAGATAGTGACTGCAGCCATGAAATGGAAAAAAAAAAAAAAAGCTATGACTAACCTAGACAGCATATTAAAAAGCAGAGACATTACTTTGCCAACAAAGGTCCGTCTAGTCAAAGCTATGATTTTTCTAGTAGTTATGTATGGATGTGAGAGTTGGACTATAAAAATGTGAGTGTCAGAGAATTGTTGCTTTTGAACTATGGTGTTGGAGAAGACTCTTGAGAGTCCCTTGGACTGCAAGGAGGTCAAATCAGTCAATCCTGAAGGAAATCAGTCCTGACTATTCATTGGAAGGACTAATGCTGAAGCTGAAACTCCGATATTTTGGCCACCTGATGTGAAGAACTGACTCATTGGAAAAGACTGTGATTCTGGGAAAGATTGAAGGGAGGAAAAGGGGATGGCAGAGGATGAGATTGTTTAATGGCATTACTAACTTGTTGGACATGAGTTTGAGCTAGCTTCAGTAGTTGTTGATGGACAGGAAAGCCTGGCACGCTGTAGTCCATGGGGTCGCAAAGAGTCAGACACGACTGAGTGAACTGAACTGAGCTGAACCAAACCCTTCCTTTCCTACATCTCCCCAATTCCAGTTTAGAGCTCTGCATGTCCAACCTTCAAATTAGTTCTAAGACCACCTTAGAATATTCAGACATAATATGGTGCCCAGCAGAATGAGACATATCTTTGAATAATAGAATCCACCTTCCTCTAAAGTCAGTTAGGATTAGGGTTTGTTTTTGGTCTTCGCCATTTTCCCCATTTACATCATAGCCATATTTGTTTGTTGAGATAATTTGTGCAGGATTTGAAACTCTCGAGAAACAAGTTGTGTTTTACATATTATAACTTCCGTAGAATATGACGTTCAAAACTTAATCCAAATAGTCAAAGTAATTTTAGGGAGCCAGGTCTCTCTTTTTGTGTCCACATTTGTTCAATCCTGAAAGGACAGTCTTATAAACAGCCAAGAGTTTAAGTTTGCTTGAAATTTTGCCCTGACTTCTCCACACAGTGAGCCAGACCATCACAGTGATTGGAAGCATATTCTCAAATGCAGCTATCTCCAAGCTGTATCGATACAAAACCTATAAGCAAAGTGGGAATGGTCGTAACCTGAGTGAATTGTAACAATTAAGAAAATAAGATCTTAGTCTAACTTCCAGTTGACTTTTATTAGTACATAAATGTAGGAGAAGTCAATGGCACCCCACTCCAGTACTCTTGCCTGGAAAATCCCATGGACGGAGGAGCCTGGTAGGCTGCAGTCCATGGGGTCACGAAGGGTCTGACACGACTGAGCAACTTCAATTTCACTTTTCACTTTCATACATTGGAGAAGGAAATGACAACCCACTCCAGTGTTCTTGCCTGGAGAATCCCAAGAACGGAGGAGCTCCTAAGGCCTTTCTCTTCCAAACTGTTTTGTTTTTGTTTGTTTGTTTTTTGGCTTTCTATAGGTGAGGAAGCATTAATTTTCTGACAAATCTTGTACTTACATACTGTATTTATATTTTGCAATCAGGTAATGAATGATGCTTGAGTAGATGAGGCAGAATCTTTCCTCCTCAAACATTATTTATCTGGAGTGTTACGGATACTAGAAACCAGTTCTCAAATACGAAGTGAGTCTAACTCGTTCACACTTTTACACACAACAATTTTAAGTTGGGGTTATTATTCTAATAATATCAGTTTGGAGTGAGTTTAACATTTTTTAAAAAAAAAAAAGGAAGGAAGAAGGATTTTTGCTAAAGAGTAAAAGAGTTCCCAGGTTTACTTTTTTTTGTTATCCAGTCAAAGCCATGTTTCTGGCTAAAGGTGTCTCTTACTCACTTTGTTTTTCAATTCATCATTTAAGGTGCCTAGAGCCAGAGATGATTGCTAAAGGCTTATTCCATCCAGCCCTATGATTCATCAGTCCTAGGAATCCACACTTTGTAATTATAACATNAATTTTCCACAGTTGATTGTGATCCACACAGTCAAAGGCTTTGGCATAGTCAATAAAGCAGAAATAGGATACGCAAACAGTTGAAACCAAAGTAGCATGAAAGTTTTTAAAAGCACCTTTCTTCTCAGTAAACATTATCTTCTAGGTCCATGAAATACATAGAGTGTAGTGATTATTTCCCATTTTGTAAATAGGAGGAAAGAACTTACTTTAAAACAACAATTTAATACTTTAGGAAAAAGAATATACCAGAATACGTGGGTATGCAGTCATTTCTCAGCGAAAAATTCCAATCTGAATCTCCTAAACTGGTCAGGAAAATATTAATGTTAGTCACTCAGTCGTGTCCGACTTTTTGCAACCCCATGGCCTGTAGCCCATCAGGCTCCTCTGTCCATGAATTCTCCAGGCAAGAATACTGAATCTCCTGCAGGCAGGTGGATGCTTTACCATCTGAGCCACCAGGCCAGCCCAGAAAAATGCTAGCTGTAAATTTTAAAGGGAGCCCTTCTCAAGAAAGGGGAAGGGTCAAGCTAAACAATTGGTGATTGGCTGTCAGGAAACCCTATGTAAATGAGTTGGGGACCAGAGCTCTGCCCCCAACTCCATTATCACAGAAGTGCCTTCATGCAAATCAGAGCTACAGACCACCTTCCGTTCTCTTCACCCCTCTCTTAGTCCCTTACATAGAATGTTCTGAACAAAATACAGTAAGTCCCCTAACTTCAAGGTGTGAACTTTGAAAGCTGGGGACATGCATCCCATTGGACAGGCATGAGTGACATTGCAGCTTGCCCTCTGACTCCTATTGCTGATGATCCTTCAGCTCTCTCATCTCCCACTTCCTCTCCCTCCTCCAGTCAGTGACTATTCTTGCCTGTTCCCTCGGTGCCAGGCCCTATATGGCAGCTGCTGCACAGTATTTTGTATTTTTCAAGGTACTATACCCTAAGATTAGATATGCTTTCTTTATTTTTTGTGTTTGTTTTTAATATATTATTTGTGTGAAAGTGTTTAAAACCTATTACAGTAGTTTCTATATAACCCAATGTGTTAGCTGGGTAGCCAGCTAGCCTAATCTTGTTGGACCCACAAGCAAATTGGACTTAAGAATGTGCTCTCAGAATGAACCAGTTTTTATGTAAGGCACTTACTGCATACCTAGGAGTGAACACACCCCTTTTAGATGAAGGCTAAGCTGCTTGCTCAAGATGACCTAGATTTATTTTTACAGGGAGATTATTTTATTTTTATTTAAGTGTAAAAAATAATGTAATGTAAAGTGAAGTCACTCAGTCATGTCTGACCCTTTGCAATCCTTTGGGCTGCAGCATGCCAGGCTTCCCTGTCCATCACCAACTCCTGGAGCTTACTCAAACTCATGTCCATTGAGCTGGTGTTGCCATCCAATCATCTCATCCTCTGTAATTCCCTTCTCCTCCCACCCTCAATCTTTCCCAGCATCAGGGTCTTTTCCAATAAGTCAGTTCTTCGCATCAGGTGGCCAAGTTTCAGCTTCAGCATCAGTCCTTCCAATGAATATTCACAACTGATTTTCTTTAGGATAGACTGGCTGGATCTCCTTGCAGTCCAAGGGACTCTCAAGAGTCTTCTCCAACACCACAGTTCAAAAGCATCAATTCTTCAGCACTCAGCTTGCTTTATAGTCCAACTCTCACATCCATACATGGCTATTGGAAAAACCACAACTTTGACTAGATGGACCTTTGTCAGCAAAGTAATGTCTCTGTTTTTTAATATGCTGTCTAGGTTGATCATGGAGAAGGCAATGGCACCCCACTCCAGTACTTTTGCCTGGAGAGTCCCATGGATGGAGGAGTGGGCTGCAGTCCATGGGGTCACAAAGAGTCAGATACAACTGGGCGACTTCACTTTCACTTTTCACTTTCATGCATTGGAGAAGGAAATGGCAACCCACTTCAGTGTTCTTGCCTGGAGAATCCCAGGGATGGGGGAGCCTGGTGGGCTGCCGTCTATGGGGTCACAGAGTCGGACACGACTGAAGCAGCAGGTTGATCACAGACCAACCTTTTCTTCCTTTTGCTTTTCTTCCAAGACCAAGTGTCTTTTAATTTTATGGCTACAGTCACCATTTTCAGTGATTTTGGAGCCCCAAAATATAAAGTCTCTCATTGTTTCCATTGTTTCCCCATCTATTTGCCATGAAGTGATGGTACCAGATGCCATGATCTTAGTTTTCTTAATGTTGAGTTTTAAGCCAGCTTTTTCACTCTCCTCTTTGACTTTCATCAAGAGGCTCTTTAGTTCTTCTTCACTTTCTGCCATAAGGGTGGTGTCATCTGCATATCTGAGGTTACTGATATTTCTCCTGAGTTAAGGAAATTAGGTGGGAAGAACAAAGGACTGGCTGAACTCAACTTTCTAATCTGGAAGGGGCTGAGAATGATGTAGAAAATGAAGGAATCTGACTAGAGCCGCTTCTATTTTGGCAACTCATAACTAAGCTCAGAGGGGTCTCAGAGCATAGAAATCTAGCGGCTAGGTTTCAATCCAATGAGCAAAATTATTTAAAAAGAAATGTATTCAGGCACTGCACTGTGTGACTGAGAGTCCATTGAAGGAGACTTTTGTCTTTTAATGGAAGACCTATGAAATGATACAAAACAAATAAAAGCTCCACTGTTACCATAGAGAAGCTAAACAATCGTCTAAGAGCTGCTCAAGAAACAGCAACAAGACAACAAACAGCAAGAACTTTAAAAACATTTCCAAAGCAACAAAACATAAAAGCAATGTCACATCACTCAAACCAGGGACAAAGTCACAGCTAAGGTCTGTTCAATGTCAGTCACCGTACAACGTGCTACACATACAGTTTATTTTCATTTCACAGATAAACTGTTCAAAGAGACTTACCTGCCTTGCTCAAGGGTACACACAGTTTGGCCACACACCTTACTCCCTCTACCATCACTCATAACCCGTAGACTACAGTACTATCATGATTAAAAATGAAGGTAGTACAATGACATGGAAAAATAGAAGCAAAATGATGTTGAATGAAAAAGTAATACAAGTTGTGTGTATTACAACTATGTGAATATTTACAAGAAGGAAACGTGAAGTAGGATGGTAAGGTTATGAAGGAGTCAAAAATTTTTTTCATTATATCATTGCAAAATTAGATAAACACTTCTTTGTGTACATAATTATATGTGGAGAAGGGTGTTTAGAAGCAGGTGAAGTCAATCTCTGAGAAGATTGCCCAGATAAAGGGAATTTTCATGACTATTTCAGCAGACAGGATAGGCTTGTGTTGGCTAAGAGGATAAAGAAACTGCCAGAGCAGTGACAAGACTAATTCAGTAAATCCAAGAGTATGGATCAGAGGGACAAATATAAAACAAGGCTGCAGTGACTCAAGTCACAGGGACAGTTGTTGGGAAGGGTAAGCTGAAATGTCTGAGTCTTATGAGCTAGAAAATAGGGGCAAAGATGAGAAAGGGTCCAGGGAACTTTATTCTAACTGTTGTGTGGTAGACCATAGACAGGAAAGAGACCAGGGCAGGGAGCCCTCCAAAGACAGAGGAAAGAGAAAGACATTTGGTGCTGTGTGAGCCTCTCCTGAGAGTCGGAAGATACCATCATATTCACTGCCCCACAAAAGAGCAATACACCTACCCCACGTAAATACACCTACCACACATTACCTCTTCTTTAAAGTAAGAGTCAGAGTACCCACAATCTCAGTGACCCCATGAAGTTTTTATGCCACATTGCACCCAGGTGATCCCATGCATTAAGCTCTCCAATTATAATATGACTAGGGACTCCTCAAGGCATGAAAGTGTTTGAGGAACTCAAGAGCTTTCCACAACACAACCACTGAACAGAAAAATAATGTATTTAAAGCAAAATGCTCCAACTGGCATTCATTTGTTATCAGCAGGTAAGTCAAACACAGAGCAGAGCTGTCAGTGTCTAGATCTGGAGTGGTGGAAGAACTGTTTGAGGTTAGTAAGTAAACAGATACATAAATAAATAGTTTTTTAATTGCTGCTATTTCAGGGCCACACAACATGAGGGCTTTGTGCATTTGCTTTTGTGTGACTTCAGACCATGGTATAAGAACATACTTCAGGAAGATTTGCTCTTGTTCTAATTATGGAAAGGACTAGACTGATCAAATTACTTACTGCATATCTTGCATGACACCAAAGAGACAATTTCAACAAAGGACTTTGATTTGACGATTGAAAATTACCAGTCATCTGTACAGGCCTTTGAAGAAACGGGAAGCTCAACTGATGATAAAGATGTAAACAAGAGCAGTGAAAGGTTACTCAGTCTTTAATACTGCTGTTTGTGGTCATGGTTGTTTTATTCTTAATGACTGCTGCCTACTTTAAAGAAATATTAATGGAACTGTTAAGAAAAAGAGCTATATTAATTCTCTAAACTTTAAACAGAAATACTGATTTCTTTGATGACTCTTTTTCTAGATATTGTTGTTGGATGTCTAGTTTGTATCATGTTTACTAGATTTTTAAATAAATACTTTCTACAGTTAAAAAGGATTAAAGGAGAGGGAGAAGAGATAACTTTTGACCTGATGTTGATAATCTGATTGGCTCTTTCCCTATGTCCCAACTCCTGGAAATACCAACAAAAACTGCAGAGTTTGCCTATCTCCTCATATTGTAGAGAGAGAGTGACTGGATGCGTGGGTGAAGGAAGATAATTTAGTAAAGCCTCAGGTAGGAGAACCCGCACCCCAGTCATTCTTGAAGCAGAAACCCTTGGTACTTTGGTAAGGGAAGAGAATGAGACTTTTCCTGGGGGCCTCTGGGGGCCAAGAATGGGGACATCAGTTGCCAAATGGACATTGGCACATTCTTTTCATTTCATGTCTCAGACAATAATTACAATATGCATAATAATAATATTTCCTGCCCTAGAGTTATTTTTACTTCCATACAGTTTGTGGTTATTAAACAGTCAACTGATTCATCTTTTTGGGCAATGCACATTAATTCTTGACACTCTTCCATTCCACATCCTACCCAACACCTCTCAGGATACACAAACACATGCCAAAAGGTGAGAGAACCAGAAGACTAACAAGTCCAGTTCCCTGCAGTTTACCTTCAAAGATGTTGAAGTCTCATTGTTAGATTTACCAATAGCCCTCCCAAAGGAGGAACTGTGAGCTTAGAACATCGAGAAGGCATCACTCCAGACAGTGTGTTTTCCTCTCTTTCTCTAGCTGGCCTGAATTGTGGCAAAGAATGATGACCAACCTCATGAAAGGAATTTCTATTTGCCCCTAATTTTCCTGAGTGACCTGTGCTGTACTGCGTGAAAATAGCATAATGGTTAACCGTAATTAGTTGGTTTGTATTTTGCTGCATTTCTGAGCCAACTTTGCTGACAGGCACTGCTTTCTCCCCTGCCTTCCCTGCAAAATGTGTTCCCAAGACAGACCCAAGAGACTGATTCTTCTTTAGGGAGAATAACGAATGAGGCCTTAAGTGGGCCCTTTAGAATAAAGAGCTGCATTTTGAAAGGACATGGACAGGGGACAGGTCCTCTTGGAGCCTCTGAGCTCACGCCTGCCTTACCCAAAGGTACACACGTTCTGGAGTTGGCTTATGCTGACTGCCAGGGAACTAACAGCTCATCATTTGCGTATGATTTGTATCGCTTCCACCAATATTTATTTATTGGTTGCTATGAGAGCCTGTTTACCTGCTGTGAGTTCAGTATTGAAAGGAAGCCTGTGGGGGAGATGTCCTTAACTATGAGATGTAAGCTGTGTCTACCTTGCTGGATCCATGAGTTTCCTAGCCTGTAGCTTCAGATGCTGGGACTTCAAATCAGAGTGTGTCTTTTGGTTTGGAACACCATATTTTGACACTGCATCTAAAAAGCATGTTTTATATTAAGGCCAAGATTTTGCTAAAAAGTTGTAGGCTTTTATTTGGTACATTTGAAAGAGTTTTTTTTTTTTTTTTGTATGTTTGTTTATTTTTTAAAAAACAGCAACATAAAATCATAGTCAAAAGATTTACATTTAATTTTCAATTGAATTTAACAAAATTTCACCTTCTTGTTAGTTCTTGTGTTGGTGGACTATTCAAATGGGCTAAAAACAACCTGAAAATGTTTGTTATAAATACAAAAACAAGAACATTTGTGCATAAACCTATATATCTCATCCAAGATTTAAATAACTGAATTCTCTTATGCTATTAGGTCTTCCTGTCTTGGTGAGGCTTTGAGTTATGTACCTTCAAAAACACTTGAAACTCAGGCATGAGCAATCACTTGAGGCTTGCATATATTTGCGGGCTACAGAGACACAGCTTTAAAGCAATTTTGTTCTCATTTTCAGAGTAACCTTTAGCGGCAGGATGTGCCAGAAGCACAATATGGCTAACACTGTGCACTGCTCTCTTGCTTCAATCTCTCTGCATCCCTGGCCACCAATCCATCTGCTTCAAGGTGAAAGTGAAAGTTAGTCACTCAGTTGTGTCCAATTCTTTGCAGTTCCATAGGCTGTAGCCAGCTAGGCTCCTCTGTTCATGCGATTCTCCAGGCCAGAATACTGGAATGGGTTGCCATTCCCTTCTCCAGGGATCTTCCCAACCCAGGGATCGAACTCTGGTCTCCTGTGGTTCTTGCATTGACAGGCAAATTCTTTATGATCTGAGCCACCAGGGAAGCCGAAGTTGACCAAAGCCATATCCCAATGATGCAGATTTGGCCAGGCCCTCTACTCCATCAGAACCTGCTCACCACCTACAGAATCTAGTTCAAATTCCATAAGGAAGATGAAGGTCCGGGACCTCACCATCCTCTGTGTCCACCCTTCTTACGTCATTTTATACACTCTGTCGTCACTACCTGTCGACATAGCTGCCTACCCCCAGCCCCCACATCCAGACTACCAGAGTGTGTGATTTTTTTCTTCCCCTGCCCTTAACACAGTACTTCTGTCAACAAAGTAGATTCCCAATACATATCTGCTGAATCAAATCGATGAATGAAACAGATAAAGTTTATCTTTTGCTGTCTTCCACCCTTCCCCCATCACCAGCTGCCCCTTCTCAGTCTTGCCTTCCCCCATTCCCACTTTCTTGACACTATCAGTCCTCTCTCTGACCCAAACTGTCCAGTTTGGTCCCAGCCCTAAGTATCAAAACTTACTCTCAGGAAAGGTTTTGAAATATTCATAAGGCTGACCATGTCAATCCTCACAAGGATGGTTTTTTGTTTGTTTGTTTTAATAATTTCACAGGTGATAAAATCTTGAGCCAAAATAATAAATCTCTAATTGTGTGATTTTAGCCTAGTCAGAGGCTCTTTCACAGCCCACTACCCCACACACCCCGGACCCACACACACAGTGGCATAGTGTATACAAATTGCCTTTTCATAATTGTTATAGGCACCAGAACCTCTGTGTGATCACACTGTGATCAGTCTGCCTGAAACTAAATGGCCAGCCATTCTTCTAGAACTACCAAATTACTTAGACTGCTTGAAAAAAAAAAAAAAAAAAAAGAATGTTTCAGTTTTTTAATATGGCTCAACATTTAAAAGTTAAGGAAGGCTTTGTCTAGGAAAACATTTCAATTCAGCAGATTTGATTTAAACACTAAGCTTATCTTTCTTATTTGGTGAACTATTTAACATATAGTTATTTCCTAATGGGGAAGGGGGAAGAGAATCATTAAAACTCTAACAAGAACTGAGCAGAGAAAGACTATTTCCCAATTGTCTCTCTGCAGAAAACAAGTTAAAGGGTAAACAGTAAGAAAAATGAGCTCAGAAGAGTAACAGAGTTCAGTAAATTTCCAGTTCAATTTCCTAGGAATTTTGAAAGCTCCCTGAGTATTTCATAAGACAACTTTTTAGAAAGATAAAGGATGGATGGTGAATTCTACCAAGTGTGCACATCAAAAAGACAGCATAATTTATACAAAAGTGAAACACATCCCAACTTCTGTACATTGGATACTTGTGCTAAAAACAAATAAATAGGGCTCTGCCTGCCACACCATCCTCATACCAGAATGGCCCCTTGGACAGGGCCATACTACTAAAGCAGAGAAGCCAGTTGGAAATCCTCTGGCCAGTGAGCAGTGTAAACTTTCAGTCTGCTGAGTCAGAAGTGAGAACAAGTTTCTGGATTTTACCTTTTCTCTCTAAGTCCACTGGATGGTGGCTCAGCCCTGTACTCAGGCAGTAAGTTCTTTGTCATCCAGACATGTAGCAATATAATATTGAGGGTCAGGAATCAAATGAGATCATAGGAGAGGAGATGTATTTAAAACCCTCAAACACTTTATAAATATCAGATTGTGGAGTTACAGTGATGGGGATACACTATGGCACTTAGCTAGTACAACTGATGGTGAAATTGTCAAACATAGGACCCCAAATTGAAAGTCTAGTCAACACGAGCCACCTTGCTCCTGCTCAACTTAAATAGACTGTGACCCAAGCAAACAATGTTATATTTGGGTATCAGATGTTTGGGTCATCAGAAAAATCCACTGAAAACATCTGATGATAATATATGTTATATTAGATTATATATTGATTTAGAATAGAAAACGGTTCTGAATTCCAAAAACTTGTCTATTCATCCCTTTTAGTGAAGATAAGATTTGCTTCCTAACTCCTCACCTCTCCCCAGCACACACCCCACTCCAGTGAAAGTAAGGTTTTGCAGCAAGGACATATTTTCTGGGATCATTTAAGCTTGGAATAGGGACAAGGAGTTATTTAGTCCAACTATCTGATGGGATATAGTGAAAGTTAAAAGCTCATGTACGTAGAGTCTGTCGCACAATAATTGGCATCCATTAAGCCCTCAATAAAGGTTGCTATTCATGGTACTAGTAGCAATATCTTGGAGCTGTTTAGTGGCAGGGCTGGGACTAGAACCCACATCTCTACTCTCACTCTTTTGTATAGACCAGAGACCATCTATTATGGAAAGACAGAGTGAGAAACTGTGAAAAATTGCTTTAAAAGAGCTTATTATTTCCAAGCAATTTATCTTATTGTGTATGTTCAGTCTGGTTTAACTATCAACAGATACAGCTTAATTTATTTAAGATTGCCAAATTATTTTTCCTATTTCCTTTCACAAAGAGTCCAGACATAGAAAGTAAATGTGGTAAAGAAAATCCCTGAATGATTACTTTCATTAAAATTGTGCTTGCTTGAAAAATTAGACAATAAACCTTCATATCACAGGATTCCAACTGTACAATTTCACCAGCAACTACACATGTATATTTGCAAATATAATCCACCCCCCCACAAGATGCTCCAGGCATTTCAAAATGCCTGGAAAAAAATATCTGGAAACTACCACCTCCTGTGTGTGCTCACTCAGTTGTGTCCAACTCTTCACAGCCCTGTGAGCTGTAACCCACCAGGCTCCTCTATCCATGGGATCTTTCCAGGCAAGAATGCTGGAGGAGCTAAAGCCCTCACCCAGTGGAAGATGGAATAATGATGCTGACCCTCATGACTTCAAACAGCTAAAGCTTGGACTCCATTATTGACCTCTGGCACAATGCTAAGCTCAAGGTGCTTCAGCTCAAGCCCCTTTTTGAATGTGCACCTGCATGTGTGCGTGCTCAGTCATGTCCAGCTCTTTGCAACGCTGTGGACTGTAGCCCGCCAGGCTCCTCTGTCAGTGGGATTCTCCAGGCAAGAATACTGGAAGGGGCTGCCATTTCCTACCCCAGGGGGTCTTCCTGACCCAGGGATCAAACCTGTGTCTCTTACATCTCCTGCACTGGCAGGTGGATTCTTTACCACTGCTCTACCTGGGAAGCCCTTTGAAAGGGTTACATGATTATTACAGAAAATTTGACAAGCCAGAAATGAGTTTTAAAGAAAAAAATCATTAGCAATAGCTTCACAAAGGAATAAACTTTCATGTGTTTCCTTTCACAATTTTGTCTCCTAACTTTTTCATATGCTGAACATTTTCCCTTGACATTAAAAAAAGTCATATTACCCATAGTTAGACATAGTGAATTGAAATCCTGTGTTCATCCTCTTTGTCTCTCAATATAAAGGGAAAAATTATAAAGAACTGAAAAGTAAGCAAAATCTTTTTTTTTTTTTTTTTAAGATGGAAATTACATGAAGGCATAGTTACTATCTGAGTAGAACAGAAAAAAGCTGAAACTAAGTGCCTACAGCTGGGAATTTTATGAAGCTGCAAAGAAAACTCACTCTAAGATTCTCCCCATAGGGATAAACAGATAGAGGTAAAACATGGAACTGAGCATGGAACTGTATTAGGAGTAGACCCCCAGGGCCCACTGGGAATAGCCAAGGTAAAACGGACTGGGACCTGGGACTTGGGGCCCTTTGGTGCAGTGCTTGCAACTAGACAAACTTCTCCTCAAGCAACAAAGTACAAAGAAACTGTAAGGGACTAAAAATAACTGCGTGCACACACAGTTGGAGCAAATTATGGACAAGATAGAAAAAGACCAAATAGATTAATTGGCACATCTGAAGAGCCAGGAGCAAAAGCAGGGTATTGGAATCAAAAGCTGTGCACTCTCCTACACTTAACACCATCAGATGGGTGAGCAAACCACCTAAGACGCCCCTCCAGCCCAACTTCTGGACACACCCCTTCCCTCACCCTATATAAAGAACTAGCTCACCCCACCTTGGGGAGCCAGCAAGGGAAACTGTTACTTATTTTTGCTCCCCACTACAGCCATGGGGACCTCAAAGCCTTGCCTGAATTTCCCATCTGGTCTCATTAATCTCTATTGACTAAGGAAGGCCAAGAACTCAGATCAGTAACGAAGGGACTATCCCTTTCTACCACATAGAAACAGAGGATTCATTCTCTGGAGAAAATGAACCAGAGAATCTCCTAGACATGTGATTGCCCAGTCTAGCAGAGGTTAAAAGAGAAGCCAAAGGTGATATAAGATATTTAAAATGGGAATTTGAAAGTCTAAATGAAAAAGATAAGATTCCCACCCCAACTCCCCACCCCCAGAACAATGGCAGCTAAGCTGATATAAGCAAGGCAACAAATTGGAAAATTTTTCCCGGGAGAAATGAAAACTAAACAAATCTAGATGTTTAAAAAGCCACAGATACTAATATTTGTGGGCCAAAAATTAGAAACACTAACTCTCACCCCTATCACCCTGCAATGATGTCGTGCACGACAAGTTCCCACCAGCTTTGTAGTGCCTCGTTCTTAAATATGGATGAAGAAACAAAATCTCCAGACAGAAGAAAGGCTTCCCTCGGGGAAAACAAACAGGCCTTAAAAATTAGAACTTAGTGGAACCCAACACCTTTCAGGAAAGAGGATAAAAAATGAAAATAAAACTGTATACATAAGACAAAGTTAAAAGAAGATACTATACACATGAAATAAGAGGCTATGTGGCAGAGGAGAGGAGGAGGAAGGCTCAGAACAAGAAAAACAGCAGAGGAAAGTTTAAATACTGCAGCATAAAAAGATCAATAGTAGGTTTGGAGTTTGGGGAAGACATTTCTCAGAAAGTAGAATCAAAGAAAAAAAGGGGGGGCAATTGAGACAAAAGGGAACAAAATTAAAAGAATAAGAAGTCCAATATCTAATAAGGAGTGCCGGTGGCGGAAGGGGGGTGGCGGGAAGAGAAAACAAGACAAGAAACGTGTGTGAGAGAAGAAGAATTATATTTTTAGGAATATAGTTTTCACATTTCTAGAGTAGATATCGGTTACAGCCAAATTTAGAAGAAAGTACAGAGTTCCCACATACCCGCTGCTCCCACATATGCAGACTCTTCCACTATTAACATATTAACACCACAGTGGTACATTTGTTACAATCAGTTAACCTATGTTGATACATCATCACCAAACTCTGCTTTACATCAGGATTCACTCTTGTGTTGTGTTCTAAGATATGATGAGCGTATAACGCGTGCCCACCATTATAGTATCAGATTGATGTTCTGCTTTAAAAATTCCTCTATGCTCTGCCTATTTATTCTCCACAGTCCATGACAACCATTGATCCTTTTACTGTCTCCATAGTTTTCTTATTTCTTCTTTTACTTAGTCATTTGTATCTAAATTTCCTCCATGCTTTTCATTACTTTTCATTTAAATTAGTTCATTTCTTTTTAGTGCTGAATATTCCATTGTCTGGATGTAGTATAGTTTATTTATCCGTCCATCTACTAAAGGGCATCTTGGTTGCTGTCAAGTTTGAAAGTGAAAGTTAAGTCACTCAGTTCAGTTCAGTTCAGTCGCTCAGTCGTGTCCGACTCTTTGCGACCCCATGAATCGCAACACGCCAGGCCTCCCTGTCCATCACCAACTCCCGGAGTTCACTCAGATTCACGTCCATTGAGTCAGTGATGCCATCCAGCCATCTCATCCTCTGTCGTCTCCTTCTCCTCCTGCCCCCAATCCCTCCC
Source organism: Neotragus moschatus (assembly GCA_006410615.1). Taxonomy (NCBI): domain Eukaryota; kingdom Metazoa; phylum Chordata; class Mammalia; order Artiodactyla; family Bovidae; genus Neotragus; species Neotragus moschatus. The sequence continues at coordinate 1,654,761 of SJYA01000881.1, forward strand.
AGCATCAGAGTCTTTTCCAATGAGTCAACTCTTTGCATCAGGTGGCCAAAGTACTGGAGTTTAAGCTTCAGCATCAGTCCTTCCAAAGAAATCCCAGGGCTGATATCCTTCAGAATGGACTGGTTGGATCTCCTTGCAGTCCAAGGGACTCTCAAGAGTCTTTTCCAACACCACAGTTCAAAAGCATCAATTCTTCAGCGCTCAGCCTTCTTCACAGTCCAACTCTCACATCCATACATGACCACAGGAAAAACCATAGCCTTGACTAGACAGACCTTAGTCAGCAAAGTAATGTCTCTGCTTTTGAATATACTATCTAGGTTGGTCATAACTTTTCTTCCAAGGAGTAAGCGTCTTTTGATTTCATGGCTGCAANTCACATCCATACATGACCACAGGAAAAACCATAGCCTTGACTAGACAGACCTTTGTTGGCAAAGTAAAGGAGTACCATGGTCCTTGGGGACCCCAAAAAGAACTGAGCCCCATCTCATATGACAATCTTCCTTCTTTTATCCATCCATATATCCATCCATTTAGAGCACAGTCTGCTCCTAGTTTAAGCAATTTCTATAGCTTCATTGTTCTTCAATTTTTGTTTTACTTCTTTTATGCCCTCCCTCCCTACCTGTATACTTATTTCTAGCACAGATTACTTTTTGACATCATGCTCACACGAGAAGTAACTTGACCAGATAACTGCTCAGGTGAGAGCCTGATCTTAAACCTAGCATGTGGACAGACACTAGATAATTCACCTTGTCCTTGGGCTCAGAGTGGCCAGTCTGATAATCAGTTTCAAAGTCAAGTGTGACTATTACCATTTGCAGAAAATAAAAATGCAAGCAATGTACGACCGCAGTAGAATCCTAAGCTGGAGGAAGCACTTGGCTCAGAATGACTCTTGAATAAATGTGGTAACAGCAATAATCACGGACTGTAAAAGCATCACTGGAAAGTTCTCCAGGACTTTATCAAATAGAGTCTACAAATAATATGCNGCTATTCATGGTACTAGTAGCAATATCTTGGAGCTGTTTAGTGGCAGGGCTGGGACTAGAACCCACATCTCTACTCTCACTCTTTTGTATAGACCAGAGACCATCTATTATGGAAAGACAGAGTGAGAAACTGTGAAAAATTGCTTTAAAAGAGCTTATTATTTCCAAGCAATTTATCTTATTGTGTATGTTCAGTCTGGTTTAACTATCAACAGATACAGCTTAATTTATTTAAGATTGCCAAATTATTTTTCCTATTTCCTTTCACAAAGAGTCCAGACATAGAAAGTAAATGTGGTAAAGAAAATCCCTGAATGATTACTTTCATTAAAATTGTGCTTGCTTGAAAAATTAGACAATAAACCTTCATATCACAGGATTCCAACTGTACAATTTCACCAGCAACTACACATGTATATTTGCAAATATAATCCACCCCCCCACAAGATGCTCCAGGCATTTCAAAATGCCTGGAAAAAAATATCTGGAAACTACCACCTCCTGTGTGTGCTCACTCAGTTGTGTCCAACTCTTCACAGCCCTGTGAGCTGTAACCCACCAGGCTCCTCTATCCATGGGATCTTTCCAGGCAAGAATGCTGGAGGAGCTAAAGCCCTCACCCAGTGGAAGATGGAATAATGATGCTGACCCTCATGACTTCAAACAGCTAAAGCTTGGACTCCATTATTGACCTCTGGCACAATGCTAAGCTCAAGGTGCTTCAGCTCAAGCCCCTTTTTGAATGTGCACCTGCATGTGTGCATGCTCAGTCATGTCCAGCTCTTTGCAACGCTGTGGACTGTAGCCCGCCAGGCTCCTCTGTCAGTGGGATTCTCCAGGCAAGAATACTGGAAGGGGCTGCCATTTCCTACCCCAGGGGGTCTTCCTGACCCGGGGATCAAACCTGTGTCTCTTACATCTCCTGCACTGGCAGGTGGATTCTTTACCACTGCTCTACCTGGGAAGCCCTTTGAAAGGGTTACATGATTATTACAGAAAATTTGACAAGCCAGAAATGAGTTTTAAAGAAAAAAATCATTAGCAGTAGCTTCACAAAGGAATAAACTTTCATGTGTTTCCTTTCACAATTTTGTCTCCTAACTTTTTCATATGCTGAACATTTTCCCTTGACATTAAAAAAAGTCATATTACCCATAGTTAGACATAGTGAATTGAAATCCTGTGTTCATCCTCTTTGTCTCTCAATATAAAGGGAAAAATTATAAAGAACTGAAAAGTAAGCAAAATTTTTTTTTTTTTTTTTTCAAGATGGAAATTACATGAAGGCATAGTTACTATCTGAGTAGAACAGAAAAAAGCTGAAACTAAGTGCCTACAGCTGGGAATTTTATGAAGCTGCAAAGAAAACTCACTCTAAGATTCTCCCCATAGGGATAAACAGATAGAGGTAAAACATGGAACTGAGCATGGAACTGTATTAGGAGTAGACCCCCAGGGCCCACTGGGAATAGCCAAGGTAAAACGGACTGGGACCTGGGACTTGGGGCCCTTTGGTGCAGTGCTTGCAACTAGACAAACTTCTCCTCAAGCAACAAAGTACAAAGAAACTGTAAGGGACTAAAAATAACTGCGTGCACACACAGTTGGAGCAAATTATGGACAAGATAGAAAAAGACCAAATAGATTAATTGGCACATCTGAAGAGCCAAGAGCAAAAGCAGGGTATTGGAATCAAAAGCTGTGCACTCTCCTACACTTAACACCATCAGATGGGTGAGCAAACCACCTAAGACGCCCCTCCAGCCCAACTTCTGGACACACCCCTTCCCTCACCCTATATAAAGAACTAGCTCACCCCACCTTGGGGAGCCAGCAAGGGAAACTGTTACTTATTTTTGCTCCCCACTACAGCCATGGGGACCTCAAAGCCTTGCCTGAATTTCCCATCTGGTCTCATTAATCTCTATTGACTAAGGAAGGCCAAGAACTCAGATCAGTAACGAAGGGACTATCCCTTTCTACCACATAGAAACAGAGGATTCATTCTCTGGAGAAAATGAACCAGAGAATCTCCTAGACATGTGATTGCCCAGTCTAGCAGAGGTTAAAAGAGAAGCCAAAGGTGATATAAGATATTTAAAATGGGAATTTGAAAGTCTAAATGAAAAAGATAAGATTCCCACCCCAACTCCCCACCCCCAGAACAATGGCAGCTAAGCTGATATAAGCAAGGCAACAAATTGGAAAATTTTTCCCGGGAGAAATGAAAACTAAACAAATCTAGATGTTTAAAAAGCCACAGATACTAATATTTGTGGGCCAAAAATTAGAAACACTAACTCTCACCCCTATCACCCTGCAATGATGTCGTGCACGACAAGTTCCCACCAGCTTTGTAGTGCCTCGTTCTTAAATATGGATGAAGAAACAAAATCTCCAGACAGAAGAAAGGCTTCCCTCGGGGAAAACAAACAGGCCTTAAAAATTAGAACTTAGTGGAACCCAACACCTTTCAGGAAAGAGGATAAAAAATGAAAATAAAACTGTATACATAAGACAAAGTTAAAAGAAGATACTATACACATGAAATAAGAGGCTATGTGGCAGAGGAGAGGAGGAGGAAGGCTCAGAACAAGAAAAACAGCAGAGGAAAGTTTAAATACTGCAGCATAAAAAGATCAATAGTAGGTTTGGAGTTTGGGGAAGACATTTCTCAGAAAGTAGAATCAAAGAAAAAAAGGGGGGGCAATTGAGACAAAAGGGAACAAAATTAAAAGAATAAGAAGTCCAATATCTAATAAGGAGTGCCGGTGGCGGAAGGGGGGTGGCGGGAAGAGAAAACAAGACAAGAAACGTGTGTGAGAGAAGAAGAATTATATTTTTAGGAATATAGTTTTCACATTTCTAGAGTAGATATCGGTTACAGCCAAATTTAGAAGAAAGTACAGAGTTCCCACATACCCGCTGCTCCCACATATGCAGACTCTTCCACTATTAACATATTAACACCACAGTGGTACATTTGTTACAATCAGTTAACCTATGTTGATATATCATCACCAAACTCTGCTTTACATCAGGATTCACTCTTGTGTTGTGTTCTAAGATATGATGAGCGTATAACGCGTGCCCACCATTATAGTATCAGATTGATGTTCTGCTTTAAAAATTCCTCTATGCTCTGCCTATTTATTCTCCACAGTCCATGACAACCATTGATCCTTTTACTGTCTCCATAGTTTTCTTATTTCTTCTTTTACTTAGTCATTTGTATCTAAATTTCCTCCATGCTTTTCATTACTTTTCATTTAAATTAGTTCATTTCTTTTTAGTGCTGAATATTCCATTGTCTGGATGTAGTATAGTTTATTTATCCGTCCATCTACTAAAGGGCATCTTGGTTGCTTCCAAGTTTGAAAGTGAAAGTTAAGTCACTCAGTTCAGTTCAGTTCAGTCGCTCAGTCGTGTCCGACTCTTTGCGACCCCATGAATCGCAACACGCCAGGCCTCCCTGTCCATCACCAACTCCCGGAGTTCACTCAGATTCACGTCCATTGAGTCAGTGATGCCATCCAGCCATCTCATCCTCTGTCGTCTCCTTCTNAGGGGGAGCCCCTGAAATCTGAATCGCCTTGCCCATCGGATTTCTGCCACATGACCCTGTCATGGGTGGGATTCCCACGCTGGCCCCCAGCAGCAACCCACTCCAGTATTCTTGCCTGGAGAATTCCATGGACAGAGGAGCCTTGCGGGCTATAGTCCACGAGGCCACAAAGAGTTGGATATGACTGAGGGACTAATATACATATGTGCTCACTAAACCCCTGTCGATCAGCAATGACACCTCACCCATGTATCATGCTCCCCACAGGCCACTAGATGCCCCATGCTCCATATATTAACTCACTTAAGGGCTTCTCACTTAAGGGATGGAGCAAGTGGGACAGAAAGCTTAAGAAACTCAGTCAGATTCACAGTGCTGGATGATGGCAGGGTCATGATCAAACTCACCTCTGTGGCTCAGCCCCTGCTGTTCGCTGCTCTGCCCTGCAGGTCACCTGAGCCTGTGCGTTCCTGTCCCCACACCCCCAGGCCTGGCGTGATGGACCAGGCTCAGCACTGTGACAGGATTCCCCAGCCTCTGGGGGTTGTCTCATTTGTACTCACAGGATTGCAACTGATGGAAGTGACTGAGGGATAACATGGAGAGGTCAAAGCCATACTAGAAAAACTGAATGTTGGCCACATCCCCAGGAATGTGAGGCCCCACACACAGGGCCACAGGAAAAGGCAGCAGCGCTGGTTGAGAGGCACGTGCAGACCGGGGTCTTCACTGGGAGAGGCAGGGCAGAATCAGTAATGTAGGACTGGGCTTTGGGTCACGGGGGCTGCCCTGGTTGTCTGGTGCCTGGCCCTTGGGTGGATTTAGGGCTGGGAAATGATTCTTGACTGTCACTATTCCCAGGCAGGTGCCGTTCCCACAGAACCGTCTCAGTCTTTGAAGTGTCCCCACCCCTTGAGAGGCGACTCAATAAATACTCACTTAAAGACAAGTAAACAGTTCTAATGAGATGGATGAAACTGGAGCCAATTATACAGAGTGAAGTAAGCCAGAAAGAAAAGCNCAGCAATTCACTTTGTTCTAATAAAAAAAGAACATAAAAATCCTTGCATACCTTATTCAATTGGAAAATTTTAATGTTTTTCATTTATCATTTAAAACCAAGAACAATTTTATAACTTTTCTGTATGTAGCTGTTACATGCAGAGCAATCTGTCCTTATGTGGAATAAATTACCCTAAAAGAAATGAATCCTCGTTTCCCTTTAAGTCATGTGTCCTCATGTACCCCAATGTTCATTGCAGCACTGTTTATAATAGCCAGGACGTGGAAACAACCTAGATGTCCATCACCAGACGAACGGATAAGAAAGCTGTGGTACATATACATGATGGAGTATGACTCAGCCACTAAAAAGAATACATTTGAATCAGTTCTAATGAGATGGATGAAACTGGAGCCAATTTTACAGAGTGAAGTAAGCCAGAAAGAAAAGCACCAATACAGTATACTAACTCATATATATGGAATTTAGAAACATGGTAATGATAACTCTGTGTGCGAGACAGCAAAAGAAACACAGATGTATAGAATGGACTTTTGGACTTTGAGGGAGAGGGAGAGGGTGGGAAGATTTGGGAGAATGGCACTGAAACATGTATACTATCATGTAAGAAACGAATCGTCAGTCTATATTCAATACAGGATACAGGATGCTTGGGACTGGTGCACGGGGATGATCCAGAGAGTTGATATGGGGTGGGTGGTGGTTAGGGGGGTGGTTCAAGTTTGGGAACTCATGTACACCTGAGATGGAAAAAAAAAAAATAAGTCATGTGTCCTGTTGTTTAAATAGACTATGTAGAAAGTAACCATGCTAGTTTACTCTTTTCTAAGCACAGAAAGTAGATTACAAACATATTTATGACAACTTTTCAAATACAGTAAAGTTTATAAGGCAACACAGAAAATACTTTCTGAAACACCTAGGTTTTATATCAATTACAAAACTAACATTGCCAATGCCTACTGACAGCCTAAATATAAGGTAGTGTGCCAGGCACTTTACAAACCTTGTACCTCGTCAAACCATATTTAGGATTCACATTCTACAGATGAGAAAACTCGGGCTTAGAGATGTTCAGTAACTTGCCTAAAATCAAAGTTTGTCACACACCAAAATATAAGTTCTTAACCAATAAACGGTCTTAGATCAGAAAAAAACATTTCAAACAATTTTAAAACATTTTTCAAAACATAAAAAAGAATCCTCTAAAAAAGAGAAGTTCTTATACTAGGAATACAGTACAAACTATAATTCAAATTAAATAGAAAGTATTAATCAAATCTAAGAAACCCTCATGTATGACCATGTTTGAAGATACTAATTTAACAGAAATCCATCAAGTTATCATCAACTAATTTAAAATCTATAAAGCATTATGTGCTCTTTGACTACAACTTTATCCCTAGGGAAAATTCTGCTTGCTATTTCATAGAGAAAAATTTCTTAAGTCACTCATGGTGGCAGGAACAAGAAATTACAGTACTACAGAATACCAACCAAGGCACCAGCTGCATAAAGCATTGCTTGATCATTAAGAAAATCTTTCTTTGCAGTATGATAGCAACTGTACGCCAAATCATAGTGCTGCACCAAAAAGCACAGGTCAGCCATTTTCCTGATCTGAAGCTCTGGCGCTTCTGGTGGATACCTGTAGATACAAAATTAAAAATGGAATTCAGAATCTATGACCTCTAAGCCATTAAATATTACAAAATGTCTAAAAAGATGCCCAACTGTCCAAAACATAGGAAAACCTGATCCTATCTTATAAACATTCTACCTCCAAGGAGGTAGAATTTCTCAAAGATATCTGGAAACAGATTGTTACATCCGTATCTATATAATTTATGTCCCTATATTGAGAACTTCTCAGCAGAAGGCAAGCACTTTCTCCATGATCAAATTAGGAAGCAAATGATCAATTCCAGGTGACTCACCTTTATGTAGTCAAAAAAAAAAAAAAAAAAAAAATCTAAAATGAATTTTATTTTCCCTTAAAACCAGATTTTAGAGAAAATTTCTAAATACATGCTATGTCTTAGAATTACTAGACCTCAGTACTTCAACAAAGAGTCATCAATGAATACTTAATCCAACTCATCTTTTTAAGGAAAACAGAACCAATATAATGTGACCTCCCTGTGATCTTATTTATTTTTAGATATCAAATTACTTATAGGTTTTTTTTTTAATATAACTTATTTATGGTTACTATTCTTATCTACTGGAGTTTTGACCAAACTGAAACTAAGAAACTAGAGATATAGTCATTTTTTGCAGAACATCATTAGTTAAACACTAATCATTAGAGTTAAATACAGGAAAACTAAAAACAGTAATATTTTACTCACAGCAATCCAGATGTATTTTTTAGCTCATTAACACTCTTTTCTGGAACTTTACTGCCACTAAACCATTTTTTAGTTGCAGAAAATAGAGATCGACTCAAACCTTTTCTTGATATTAGCTAAGAAAACAAATGAAATATGTTGACAAACATGAGTTTAGTTTTATTTACACAGAAAAGAAAAAATTCTAAATAAAAGTACTTTAATAACAATGATTTAAAGAAAATTATCCAAAATCCCTAGTAAAATAAATAAGCCTCTTCTAGGATTTACTAGAATTTCATCACTGATAATTAATAAATTCTAATATTGGTCTATTTTAAAAATAAAAACATAAACTCTTTAGCTTATACTACTATATTCCCAAATTTACTATTTCCTGAAATTTTAAAAAATACTAATGCAAATAATTAAATCTTACCTGATCATTTAATTGCCGAATCGTTTTCTCTATATGTGGCAAAAGGCCTCGAAATGTGAACTCTTGTATAAACTGTCGAATTCTATCATGATCAGTAAGGGTTAAACATGCACCATGAATAATTCCAGCATTTGCTTTCTTTGTTTCGTGTAATGATGAAGTGGATTTTACATGATCTGGGCCATCAATGCTATTAGAAGAGTCACTGGAGGGGTCCAATTGAAGTGGGTGAGCTCTAAAGTTATTTGGTAAGCCATCTACTGAAAAACAAATCTTTGTTTTACTCAGAAAGCAACAGAAAATTGCAGCATTACTACCATACTGCTAAAAAAAGAAACAGTATTGGAACCCTTTCTCTTACTGTATGTCTTAGAAGTCTAAGACAACAGCATTCAAGTTTCCCCCTAAAATCATTGGGTTAATACCTATTACATGTAATAGGAAATTTTTAATTCATGTAAATAAATGAAGAAAAATAGTGTTAAATACAAAAATTATTTTTAAATAGCACAACTAACCAATGAGAAAAATTTTAACAAAAAATTTTAAAGCTATCACTATCCAAATTGTAATTTAAAATACACAAATAAAACTCTCAAAATCATGTGAACAGGGGAATAATTAATGCTACATATCATACTGTCCCTTGCTCTCTACCAAGAAAATTTTTATGAAGTTTGACTTATTACTCTTATAAAACACTTTTTAAATATCAAAAAACATCAAACTCAAATAACTCAATAAAATCTTCAAAGGAAAAGCTAATCTGACCATTATCTCTTTTCACTATGAAAATTTCCCCCATCTTTTAAAGATTAGCATGCTTTAATAAGAGTACTATTTTCAATCAAAAGACCCAAACTTAAGAGAAAGTATGTCAAGACCTTTGACTTCGTTATCTAATCCATCCAATGAAAGCAAGTTACTATCAGAATTCTTATTGGAAGTTATAGTACAAGGGCCATCTTCATATGATTCCTATCAAAATAAAATATAAAAAATATTAATAGTTATTCTTAATCATATTTAAGATATCACCAAATTTATCAACTATAGTAAACCTCATTTTTTTTTTGCTACAGCAAAAAATGTCTAGTTCTCCAAATTCTTAACTTCTTCCATGTATCATATTCTATCACTTAAATCCACACCTACTATATCCTTATATTGTTTCACATGCACACTACCCTAATGCTTCTGAATTCAAGTTACTTCTATCTCAGTTGATCTGTTTATATGTGATATGCACATGCCTATATGAATCCCTGTATATGCAACTATGTAAGGAATAATGGCAAGACAGATGGACTACTGGAGGGGTTAAAAAAAAGAATGATATGGAATCCCCTGGCTCATGGATGCAGTATTAATAGGCTGGAGTGCATTCTGAATACACAGAAGTTTTGGGAAAATATACAATGCAATGTCTACTTGTACAAAGGGTATTGGTTTCAGCCACCAAAACAACTTTAAAAAACATCCAGACTACTCCATGAGCCCACTAATATCATGAGGTATTATTCTGAGTGCCAGACTTTGAGAAAAATATATAACCTAGAACTTAATAAGGGGAAGGTGATCAGGACAAGAAATTGACTAAAAACAACATTTAAGAAAGAGCTGAAAAAATGGTATATTTAGCCTAGAAAAACATTTCAAAAAGACATGAGAGTTATGTTCTATATTCTGAAAGTCATCTTAATGAAAAACTGACATGATCCCTATAGGATTGAGTACAAGCTCGATCCTCAAGCTGCTTAAACATGGAGCAGGTCACCTAAAAAGACAGTAAGTACTTTCAATAGATGAGGTCACTCATAGATTTAAAGGAAATTAAAGCATCACGACAACGACTGGATCTGACAACCTTTAAACTATCCTCCAATCCTGGACTTCTAGAATTCTAAGCTGTAGAATATCTATAGCTCTGTCTTCTGTTAAAAGTTCTCCAACTGCACAATCTGACCTATTATGTTCCCTTTCCCAACCTTAGATGGTTAGATTCTAAACTGAGTATTTCAATACTATTCCTATTCTGAGTATGGCCCTGAAACACTAATATTTAAAGCTCTTCTACCTCCAACTCATTCTTTTTCTCTCAGACATTCTTCCCCAGCATTATAAAATTAAAGTGAGTAAAATTGGATTTAAAATTTCATAAACAGATTATTAAACAGTATTTCTATTAGAACATCAAAATGTACATATTTTCTAATTCATATTTCTTAAAAGTATCACATAAAGTATATAATGCAAAATTATACAAAATATATTTTCCATTTACTTTGGAAATCTTCCTTCTAAACAAAAAACAGTCAACTCTTGATTATCTGAACTAAGCGTATAACCTGGAATTCGACTAGTACCAAGTGGCATAAAATTCTATCTTAAAAGTTGGACAGAATATGAAACTTTACACCCAACACACACCAGCCAACAGACAGCAATTAACATTAGTCTAGAAATCAACATCAGAAAAGTTGATTAGGAAGAAACAAAACTTCCTGGAAATTCAAAAGAAAAGGAAATCAAAGGAAAGTTAGGGAAAAAAGCCCACCCACCTAAAAAGTATGAGCTCCAAAAGGTGGCCATAAGAACAGCATGTTGAAAATGAAGGAAGGCAACCCCCAGAGCATGTGGATAATAAAGAATTGACTGTAAGCATTCATAATGAATTTAATGTGCAAGCCAAAAATTCTATTATCTACGTGTTTAGTCAATCTAATTCAATTCTTAATGTATAATTCACTTTTCATCTTTTTTTTGCCACACCATGCGCCTTGTGGGATCTTAGTTCCCCCCTCAGTGGAGGCGCAGAGTCTTAACCACTGGACTGTCAGGGAAGCCTCCACTTTTCTTTCATCTTTCAAGAAAACAATTAACACGGATATTTATACCTGAAAGGTATACAAAGAAGGCATTACTGCAGTTAAAAACAGCTTTTGAAACATTAAGAGCTCACATACTAGTGGACCAAAACTAGCCAGATTCCATGAAATAACTATTAGTAATTCTACAAATTCTACATTGATGCCATTAGCCATAAAACTGAAATATAGCTTTTGTGGTTTGCTTCATTGTTGTTTTTCACATATACCTGGTTTTGAATACTATTTTTCTGGAGATACTGACTCCAAGGATCTGGTATCTGTTCATCTGATGCTCGATTAGATGTTCGAGAATTAATTTTAAGTAGATAGCAACCCTGAGTTCCATATTTCTGTTTCATTTCTTCATAAATTGACTCAGCTCTAAAATAAAAAATGGAAATGTTTGTAGCCAATGAAGAGAGGATCTTAGACAATAATATATATTAAAATAATACAAAAACCATGAAAAAAAATAGTTCCCAAAAAAGATATTAGAAGTAGCATAATTTTAAAAATTAAAACTAAGTTCATGATTCTAACTGAAGTTTAGCTAGCTTGGTTATCATCTTAAAGTACAGTTACCAAAGTACATCTCATAGAATAAATTTTGCAAAAATACTCATGTTATTAAAAAAGAAAGTTTCAGTGGTCAAACTAGTTTGGGGAACTACAGTAATCAAGCCAACCAGTTTCTTTGCAGCAGAACACCTCTGAGTCTTCCATTTGCTACCGTGTATAGTGAATTTCCAAAGAGTGGCTTCAAACTTATAAATCAGAAACTCAACTATGTGGACTAGCCTTCAGGAAATACAACTTTGGGAAATTCTGCCTTAGATAACAGGTAACTTACCAAAAAATATAATTGCTAAAATAGATAACTGTAGCACCCCCCCCCCAAAAATCATCTTTTACTGCTACAGTTTACCCTTCCCTAAGCAGTCTCCAAAGAAAACAGTTTAGAAGAAGAAGAAAAAAAAGAAAACACAAGAAAACCAGTCAAAATACTTATTATATAGAAATCCAACTTTTTTGCTAAGTTTATTATCAGCTGGACCCATGAGCTAATCTCAGATGCAACAAAAAGCAGTTGATTTCCTTACTTATAGTTAACTAGGCTTGCTAGTTGGTAAGAGATAAGATAATTCAAATAAGTCAACCTAAGAATCATTCTAATGGAAATGAAATTTTGGTACATAGAGCTAACCTAATTAGGTTTTCTCCCTAAACTCATCAGCTATCTGGTGTCAAAAAACACATGGATATAGCCCACTCAAATGTAGATACTAATACTATAGAAAGTGAAGAAGAATTAAAGAGCCTCTTGATGAAAGTGAAAGAGGAGAGNGAAAAAGCAAGAGAGTTCCAGAAAAACATCCATTTCTGCTTTATTGACTATGGCAAAGCCTTTGACTGTATGAATCACAATAAACTGTGGAAAATTTAAAAGAGATGGGAATACCAGACCACCTGACCTGCCTCTTGGGAAACCTGTATGTAGGTCAGGAAGCAACTGTTTGAACTGGACATGGAACGACAGACTGGTTCCCAATAGGAAAAGGAGTACATCAAGCCTGTATTGTCACCCTGCTTATTTAACTTATATCAGAGTACATCATGAGAAAAGCTTGGCTGGAAGAAGTACAACCTGGAACCAAGATTGCCAGGAGAAATATCAATAACCTCAGATATGTAGATGACACCACCCTCCTGGCAGAAAGTGAAGAAGAACTAAAGAGCCTCTTGATGAAAGTGAAAGAGGAGAGTGAAAAAGTTGGCTTAAAGCTCAACATTCAGAAAACTAAGATCATAGCATCCAGTCCCATCACTTCATGGGAAATAGATGAGGAAACAGTGGAAAAAGTGGCTACTTTATTCTTCTGGTCCCCAAAATCACTGGAGATGGTGCCTGCAGCCATGAAAATAAAAGACGCTTACTCTTTGGAAGGAAAGTTATGACCAACCTAGACAGCATATTGAAAAGCAGAGACTTTACGTTGTCAACCAGATTCCGTCTAGTCATATACGGTGGTAATATACAGTGGTCACTTACGGATGTGAGAGTTGGACTATAAAGAAAACTAAGCACTGAAGAATTGATGCTTTTGAACTGTGGTGTTGGAGAAGACTCTTGAGAGTCTCTTAATCTGCAAGGAGATCCAACCAGTCCATGCTAAAGGAGATCAGTCCTGGGTGTTCACTGGAAGAACTGATGTTGAAGCTGAAATGCCAATAGTTTAGCCACCTGATGCTAAGAACTGACTTATTTGAAAAAACCCAATGCTGGGAAAGATTGGGGGCAGGAGGAGAAGGAGATGACAGAGGATGAGATGGTTGGATTGTATCACTGACTCAATGGACATGAGTTTGGGTGAACTCTGGGAGTTGGTGATGGATGGCGGGTCTGGCGTGCTGTGGTTCATGTGGTCGCAAAGATTTGGACATGACTGAGAGACTGAACTGAACTGAACTGTATGATTTTTTTAGATTCCACGTATAAACAATATCAAAAGATATTTGTCTTTATGTCTGTCTTACTTCAGCTGTCTCTTATACACATCTTTGCTTTTCACTTCCTTTCTTTTCACAGCTGTCTGAGGANGAACTGAACTGAACTGTATGATTTTTTTAGATTCCACGTATAAACAATATCAAAAGATATTTGTCTTTATGTCTGTCTTACTTCAGTCAGTATGACAATCTCTAAGTCCATCCATGTTGCTGCAAGTGGCATTATTCTTTTTTTTTTTTTTTTAATGACGAGTACTATTCTGTTGACATCTTTATCAGTTCCTCTGTTGATGGTCATTTAGTTTTCTTCTATGCCCTGGATATTGTAAACAGTGCTGCAATTAACAAAGTGGTGTATATGTCTTTTTGAATTATGACTTTTTCTGAGTATATGCTCAGTAATGTGATTGTTGGGTCATATGGTAGCTCTATTTTTAATTTTTAAGGAACTTCCATATAGATCTCCATAGTGACTCTACCAATTAACATTTCAGCCAGCAGTGTAGGAGGAATCCCTTTTTTCCCATGCCCTCTCCAGCATGTTGGTAGTTTTTTCAGTGATGGACATTTTGACCAGTGTGATGTGAAACCTCATTGTAGTTTTGATTCCCACTTCTCTAATAATTAGTAATTTTTACATGACAAAGGAACTATGACTGTATAATGGAGAAAAGACATTTTATCAAAAGATGGTGCTGGGAAAACTGGATAAGAATATGTAAAAGAATGAAATTAGAACAGTCCCTAACACTATACACAAAATAGAATCAAAATGGATTACAGACCTAAGTGTAAGTCCAGAAACTCTTTGAGGAAAACATAAGCAGATCACTCTTTGACATAAATTGCAGTAAAACCTCTTTTGATTAGAGTAAGAAAATAAGGACAAGAATAAACAAATGGGATTTAATTAAACTTAAAAACTTTTGCACAGCAGAGGAAATTATAAACAAAACAAAAAGACAACACTCAGAAGGGGAAGATATTTGCAAACAAAGCAACTAATAAGAGATTAATCTCCAAAATAGACAAACAGCTCATGCAACTTAAAAAAAAAGAAAAGAAAAGAAAAAAAAGAAAACAAGTAACTATCAAGAAATGAATGGAAGGAAGATCTAAATAGATACTTCTCCAAAGAAGACCGATAAATGGCCCAAGAGCACATGAAAAGATGCTCAAAATCCATTTTCCCGATCTTGAATCGTTCATTAACCAGTTTAAAGTGTCTTGGAGCAGTGAGAACACGCTTCCCTGGTTTGTATTTTTCACAAGAGGGACAAATGAGGTAGGTATTTTATGGCCTTGTGATGTTTCCGATGAATAATGATTCATGACTGCTATGATTTTGTTAGTAGAACGATGGCTTAATTCATGTACATTGGTGAGTGGTAGCGATTTGAGTCTCTGGTAGGACTGGGTTGTTACTTGGTCTAAACCAGAGTTTTCCATTTTTTTTAAGACAAGCAACTGGTGAATTTTCAACCTTGTTTTTCCTTTTCTGAGGTATTTTTTGGCCTATCTAGTTAGTTTTTCTGAGCTGTCACTTGGAAAAATATCCTTTGGACCATTACAGAGGTTTGGTTACTGTTAGCCCCTTTAAGGGAATAATTTCTTGTAGAAATATGAGTAAGGTGATTTTCCTTAGTTCCAGAGAATAAAATATAGAATCCTCCAGAATCTTAATAATAAGCAAAGTAGCAGGTGAAATTATTACAGTTAATAGTTCATGCGCATGTGTGCATGCATGCTAAGTTACTTCAGTCATGTCCAACTCTTTGCCACCTTATGGACTCCTATTTCCGTGGGATTCTCCAGGCAAGAATACTTGAGTGGTTGCTGTGCCCTACTTCAGGGAATCTTCCCAATCCAGGGATTGAATCTTCATCTCTTATGTCTCTTGCATTGGCAGGCAGGTTCTTTACCAGTAATGCCATCCAGGAATCCCAATGAATGAACTTAGGGGGTATTTTAAATTTTATCTCTGCTGGAAGTAAGGAAGTCACATTGCTTCCACAACATTCCAAAATCATGAGCCACTCCAAAAGCATGCCTAATATTGATATAAGTACTAGGAGAAGGCAATGGCACCCCACTTCAGTACTGTTGCCTGGAAAATCCCATGGATGCAGGAGCCTGGTAGGCAACAGTCCATGGGGTCGCAAAGAGTCGGACACGACTGAGCGATTTCACTTTCACCTTTCACTTTCATGCATTGGAGAAGGAAATGACAACTCACTCCCGTGTTCTTGCCTGGAGAGTCCCAGGGACAGGGGAGCCTGGTGGGCTGCTGTCTATGGGGTTATACAGAGTCGGACACGACTGAAGTGACTTAGCAGCACAAGCCAATGGAAGATGATATAATTCAGCTTATTGTTCTGAAATGTGCTGTGCTGTGCTTAAGTCACTGAGTCATGTCCAACTCTTTGAGACCACATTGACTATAGCCTGCCAGGCTCCTCTGTCCATGGGATTCTCTAGGCAAGAATACTGGAGTGGGTTGCCATGCCTCCTCCAGGGGATCTTCCCAGCCCAGGTGTTGAACCCAGGTCTCCCACACTTCAGGCAGATTCTTTACTGTCTGAGCCACCAGGGAAGCCCAGTTCTACCCTCTAGACCAGAGTTACAAAGGAGAGTCTTTCTCTTTTAAAGGTTTGCATTGAAAAGGTATCATTTCACAATCTTGAATACTCCTGAGATTTGGAACTCTGATTTTTTTCAGACCAAATATATAATTATTTAATAATCATTAAAGCAATAATTATGGATATTCATATTAAAATGGGATTTTCAACATTTTCCAGAGGAAGAAGAAGATGTCATAATTAAAATACAATGATTTGGAAAAACAAAATATGCTCAAACTGGCTGTTGATAGCAGTTTTGATTTGCTGTAGGACTAGTCGTTGGAATTTCTTTTATAGATTTCATGAAAAATAAAAATGCAGCTAAAACTTGCAGTAGAAACAAATTTAATATTTTAAACAAACATTCCAATAAAGATTTTAGGAAGCATGTATTAATTGCTTGCTAGGTTTGAGCTCCTAATACCAATTTCTAGAATTACTATATGTTTTGGAAACTTGGCTATATCTTTTTCAGGTATGTTTCACCTGCTTTAAATTTTCACCTTCTGATTCCAACCTCCTTACTGCTCACCTGGTAGATTTAAAGAGGTGACACATATTTGCTAACACTGTTATTCTACTGCCTCCATTAAAAATTGCAATTAGTTTCTTTAACTCTGTCAAATTACTTAAATGGCATAAGTATTTTAAAGTACATTATTGGGCCTTAGTTCAGTTCAGTTCAGTTCAGTTCAGTCACTCAGTCGTGTCCGACTCTTTGCAACCCCATGAACTGCAGCACACCAGGCCTCACTGTCCATCACCAACTCCCAGAGTTCACCCAAACTCACGTCCATTGAGTTGGTGATGCCATCCAGCCATCTCATCCTCTGTCATCCCCTTTTCCTCCTGCCCCCAATCTCTCCCAGTATCAGAGTCTTTTCCAATGAGTCAACTCTTCGCATGAGGTGGCCAAAGTACTAGAGTTTCAGCTTTAGCATCATTCCTTCCAAAGAACACCCAGGACTGATCTCCTTTAGAATGGACTGGTTGGATCTTTTTGCAGTCCAAAGTACTTTCAAGAGTCTTAAGGCTATATTTATTAACACAAAACAATAACAATAAAGCTGACCACATTGTGCTTAAGTAGCCATAGGTAAAAGTGCTGCCTCAAAACCGAAAGGAGTTACAATAGCATACTCAGTAGATATGCCACAGTCACTTTTCAAATAAGAACTATAAGTAAACTATAAGAAGTCAGTGTTACCCAAGGGAAATTCTTGCAGGTTATTGTGAGGAGTCAGGAGATGTTGCATCAGTGTGAAGTGGCCATGAGACATTTTGTCAGTGACGTAGGGGAGAAGAGGAGCAGGGTGAAGGTTTTTTGAATGTTGAGTTTTAAGCCAGCTTTTCCATTCTCTTCTTTTACCTTCATCAAAAGGCTCTTTAGTTCCTCTTTGCTTTCTGCCACTAGAGTGATATCATCTGCATATCTGAGGCTGTTGGTATTTCTCCTGGAAATACCAACAGTTAGTGATTCATCCAGTCTGGCATTTTGCATGATATACTTTGCATAGAAGTTAAATAAGATGGGTGGCAACATACAGCCTTGATACACTCTTTTTCTAGTTTTGAACCAGTCCATTGTTCCATGTAAGGTTCTAACAGCTTTTTCTTGTCCTTCGCATAAGTTTCTCAGGAGATGGATAAAGTAGTCTGGTATTCCCATTTCTTCAGGGATTTTTCACAGTTTGTTGTGATCCACACAGTAAAGACTGTGTTCAATGAAGTATAAATAGATGCTTTTCTGGAATTTTCTTGATTTTTCTATGATCCAAAGGATATTGGCAGTTTCGTTTCTCTCCCTTTACTGAATCCAGCTGGTACATCTGGAAGTTCTTGGTTCACCTACTGTTGAAGCTTAGCTTGAAGGATTTTGAGCATTACCTTGCTAGCATGTGCAATGAGTGGATTTGTATGGTAGTTTGAACATTATTTGACATTGCTATTCTTTGGAATTAGAATGAAAACTGACCTTTTCCAGTCCTACAGCCACTGCTATTTCCCAAATTTGCTGGCATATCGAGTGTAGAATTCTAACAGTATCTTCTTTTAGAATTTAAAATAGCTCAGCTGGAATTCCATCACCTCCACTTTGTTTGTAGTAATGCTTCCTAAGGCCCACTTGACTTCATACTCCAGATTGTCTGACTCTAAGTGGGTGACCACTTCATCGTGGTTATCTGGGTCATTAAGACCTTTTTTGTATAGTTCTTCTGTGTATTCTTGCCACCTCTTCTTAATCTCTTCTGCTTCTTTTCGTTCTTTGCTATTTATGTTGTTTATTGTGCCTACCTTTGCAAGAAATGTTCCCTTGGTATCTCCAATTTTCTTGAAGAGATCCCTAGTCTTTTCCATTTTACTGTTTTCCTCTATTTCTTTATATTGTTTACTTAAAGCTATTTTATTTTTTCTTGTAATTATCTGGAATTCTTTATTCAGTTGGGTATAACTTTCCTTTTCTCCTTTGCCTTTCTCTTCTCTTCCTTTCTCAGCTATTTGTAAAGGCCTCCTCAGTCAACCCTGGTGGCTCAGATGCAGGAGAACTGGATTCAAATCCTGAGTTGGGAAAATCCCCTCGGGGAGGGCATGGCAACCTACTCTAGTATTTATGCCTGAAAGTCCCCATGGACAGAGGAGCCTGGTGGACTGCAATCCAGGGCTGCAGTCCATGGGATCCCAAAGAGTCAGACACACCTGAGCGATTAAGCACAGCACAAGATTAGTCAACCACTTTGTCTTCTTGCATTCAGTCAGTTCAGTTACTCAGTCATGTCCAACTCTTTGTGACCACATAGACTTCAGCACACTAGGGTTCCCTGTCCATCACCAACTCCCGGAGCTTACTCAAACTCATGTCCATCGAGTTGGTGATGCCATCCAACCATCTCATCCGCTGTCATCCCCTTTTCCTCCCACCTTCAATCTTTCCCAGCTCAGGGTCTTTTCAAAAGAGTCAGTACTTCACATCAGGTGGCCAAAGTATTGAAATTTCAACTTCAGCATTAGTCCTTCCAATGAACATTCAGGGTTGATTTCTTTTAGGGTTGACTGGTTTTATCTCTTTGCAGTCCAAAGGACTCTCAAGAGTCTTTTCCACCATCATAGTTCAAAAGCATCAGTTCTTCAGTGCTCAGCTTTCTTTATAGTCCAACTCTCACATACATACATGACTACTGGAAAAGCCATAGCTATGACTAGATGGACCTCTGTTGGAAAAGTAAGTGAGTGAGTGAAGTCGCTCAGTCGTTTCTGACTCTTTGCGACCCCATGGACTGTAGCCCACCAGGCTCGTTCCTCTGTTCATGGAATTCTCCAGGCAAGAATACTGGAGCAGGTTTCCATTTCCTTTTCCAGGGGATCTTCCCAGTCCAGGGATCAAACCCAGGTCTCCTGCATTGCAGGCAGACACTTAATGTTTCGCCTTTTTAACATACTGTCTAGATTGGTCATAGCTTTTCTTCTAAGGAGCAAGGATTTTTTAATTTCATGGCTACGGCCACCATCTGCAATGATTTTGGAGCCCAGAAAAATAGTCTCTTATTGTTTACCATTAAGTGATGGGACCAGATGCCTTGATCTTAGTTTTCTGAATGCTGAGTTTTAAGCCAACTTTTCACTCTCCTCTTTCATTTTCATCAAGAGGCTCATTAGTTCTCCTTCACTTTCTGCCATAAGGGTGGTGTCATCTGCATATCCAAGGTTATTGATTCCAGCTTGTGCTTCATCCAGCCTGACATTTTGCATAATGTACTCTGCATATAAGTTAAATAAGCAGGGTGACAATATACAGCCTTGATATACTCCTTTCCCTATTTGTAACCAGTCTGTTGTTCCATGTCCAGTTCTAACTGTTGCTTTTTGAGCTGCATACAGATTTCTCAGAAGACGGGTAAGGTGGCTTGGTATTCCTATCTCTTGAAGAATTTTCCACCATTTATTGTGATCTATACATCATGAGAAATACTGGACTGGAAGAAACACAAGCTAGAATCAAGATTGCTGGGAGAAATATCAATAACCTCAGATATGCAGATGACACCACCCTTATGGCAGAAAGTGAAGAGGAACTAAAAAGCCTCTTGATGAAAGCAAAAGAGGAGAGTGAAAAAGTTGGTTTAAAGCTCAACATTCAGAAAATGAAGAACATGGAATCTGGTCCCATCACTTCATGGGAAATAGACGGCGAAACAGTGGAAACAGTGTCAGACTTTATTTTTTTGTGCTCCAGAATCACTGCAGATGGTGACGGCTGCCATGAAATTAAAAGACACTTACTTCTTGGAAGAAAAGTTATGACCAACCAAGATAGCATATTCCAAAGCAGAAATATTACTTTGCCGACTAAGGTCCGTCTAGTCAAGGCTGTTGTTTTTCCAGTAGTCATGTATGGATGTGAGAATTGGACTGTGAAGAAGGCTGAGCGCCAAAGAACTGATGCTTTTGAGCTGTGGTGTTGGAGAAGACTCTTGAGAGTCCCTTGGACTGCAAGGAGATCCAACCAGTCCATTCTGAAGGAGATCGGCCCTGGTATTTCTTTGGAAGGAATGATGCTAAAGCTGAACTTCCAGTACTTTGGCCACCTCATGCGAAGAGTTGACTCATTGGAAAAGATTTTGATGCTGGGAGGGATTGGGGGCAGGAGGAGAAGGGGATGACAGAGGATCAGATGGATGGATGGCATCACTGACTTGATGGGTGTGAGTCTGAGTGAACTCTGGGAGTTGGTGATGGACAAGGAGGCCTGGCGTGCTGCGATTCATTGGGTCACAAAGAGTCGGACACGACTGAGCGACTGAACTGAACTGAACTGAACACAGTCAAAGGCTTTGGTGTAGTCAATAAAGCGGAAGTAGATGTTTTTCTGGAACTCTCTTGCTTTTTTGATCATCCAAAAGATGTTGGCAATTTGATCTCTGGTTCCTCTGCCTTTTCTAAATCCAGCTTGAACATCTGGGAGTTTATGGTTCATGTACTGTTTAAGCCTGGCTTGAAAAATTTTGAGCCTTACTTTGCTAGTGTATAAGATGCGTACAATTGTGTGATAGTTTGAACATTCTTTCACATTGCCTTTCTTTGAGATTAGAATGAAAACTGACCTTTTCCAGTCCTGTGGCCACTGTTGAGTTTTCCAAATTTGCTGGCATATTGAGTGCAGCACTTTAACAAGATCATCTTTCAGGATTTGAAATAGCTCAACTGGAATTCCATCACCTGCACTAGCTTTCTTAGTAATGATGCTTCCTAAGGCCCACTTGACTTTCCATTCCAGAATGTTTGGATCGAGGTGAGTGATACACTATCGTGATTATCTGAGTCTTAAAAATTTTTTGTATAGTTCTTCTGTGTATTCTTGCCACCTCTTCTTAATATATTCTGCTTCTGTTAGTTCCATACCATTTTTGTCCTTTATTGTGCCCATCTTTGCATGAAATGTTCCCTTGATATCTGTAATTTTATTGAAGAGATCTCTAGTCTTTCCCATTTGATTGTTTTCCTCTATTTCTTTGCACTGATCACCAAGGAAGGCTTTGTTATCTCTCCTTGCTATTCTTTGGAGCTCTGCCCTCAGATTGGTATATCTTTTCTTTTCTCCTTTGCTTTTAGCTTCTCTTCTTTTCTCAGCTATTTTTAAGGCCTCCTCAGACAACCATTTTGCCTTTTTCATTTCTTTTTCTAGGGGATGGTCTTGATCACTACTTCTTTTACAATGTTATGAACCTCCGTCCCTAGTCCTTCAGGTACTCTGTCTTTCATGTCTAATTCCTTGAATCTAGTTGTCACTTCTACTGTATAATTGTAAGGAATTTGATTTAGATTATAACTGAATGGTGTAGTGGTTTTCCCCACTTTCTTCAATTTAAGTCTGAGTTTGGCAATAAGGAGTTCATGATCTGAGCCACAGTCAGCTCCCAGTGTTGTTTTCACTGACTGTATAGAGTTTCTCCATCTTCTGCTGCAAAGAGTATAATCAATCTAATTTTGGTATTGACCATCTGGTGATACCCATCTGTAGAGTTGTCTCTTGTGTGGGTGGAAGAGGGTGTTTGCTATGACCAGTGTGTTCTCTTGACAAAACTCTGTTAGCCTTTGCCCTGCTTCATTTTGTACTCCAAGACCAAACTTGCCTATTACTCTAGGTATCTCTTGACTTCCTACTTTTGCACATAGTCCCCTATAATGAAAAGGACATCTTTTTTGGGGTGTTAGTCCTATAAGATCTTGTAGGTCTTCATAGAACCGTTCAACTTCAGCTTCTTCAGCATTCCTGGTTGGGCCATNATTACTCTAGGTATCTCTTGACTTCCTACTTTTGCACATAGTCCCCTATAATGAAAAGGACATCTTTTTTGGGGTGTTAGTCCTATAAGATCTTGTAGGTCTTCATAGAACCGTTCAACTTCAGCTTCTTCAGCATTCCTGGTTGGGCCATAGACCTGGATTACTGTGATATTGAATGGTTTGCCTTGGAAATGAACAGAGATTATTCTGTTGTGTTTGAGACTGAATCCAAGTACTGCATTTCGGACTCTTTCTGACTATGAGGGATACGCCATTTCTTCTAAGGGATTCTTGCCCACAGTAGTAGATATAATGGCCATCTGAGTTAAATTCACCCATTCNTCCAAGGCCAAATTTGCCTGTTACTCCAGGTATTTCTTGACTTCCTACTTTTGCATTCCAGTTGCCTATAATGAAAAAGACTTCTTTTTTGGGTGTTAGTTCTAAAAGGTCTTGTAGGTCTTCATAGAACCATTCAACTTCAGCTTTTCATCATTACTGGTCAAGGCATAGATTTGGTAACCATGATATTGAATGGTTTGCCTTGGAAACGAACAGAGATCATTCTGTCCTTTTTGAGATTGCATCCAACTACTGCATTTCAGACTCTTTTGTTGATTATGATGGCTTCTCCATTTCTTCTAAGGGATTCCTGCCCACAGTAATATATATAATGGTCATCTGAGTTAAATTCACCCATTGCAGTCTATTTTAGCTCACTGATTTCCTAGAATGTCGACGTTCACTCTTGCCATCTCTTGTTTGATCACTTCCAAATTTCCTTGATTCATGGACCTGACATTCCAGGTTCCTATGCAATATTGCTCTTTACAGTATCGGACCTTGCTTCTATCACCAGTCACATCCACAACTGGGTGTTGTTTTTGCTTTGGCTCCATCCCTTCATTCTTTCTGGAGTTATTTCTCCACTGATCTTCAGTAGCATATTGGGTACCTACCGACCTGGGGAGTTCCTCTTTCAGTATCCTATCATTTTGTGATGGTGCAGGAGTGGCCGAGAGGACCTACCACATGCTTAAGCTCAGGGGCATGGCCAGAAGGGCTACTCCATGTCCAAGGTCAGGGGTGGTGGCTGAGAGGAGTTACCTCACATCCAAGTTAAGGAGCAGCATCTGCACTTTGCTGGAACAGCCATGAAGAGTACCATACGTCCAAGTTAAGAGAAATCCAAGCAAGACGGTAGGTGCTGAGAGAGGGCATCAGAGGGCAGACAGACTGAAACCACAATCACAGACAACTAGCCAATCTGATCACATGGACTGCAGCTTGTCTAACTCACTGAAACTAAGCCATGCCATGTGGGGCCACCCAAGACGAATGGGTCATGGTGGAGAGGTTTGACAGAATGTGGTCCACTGAAGAAGGGAATGGCAAACCACTTTAGTATTCTCGCCTTGAGAACTCCATGAACAGTATGAAAAGCTAGGCTTCAACAGTACACGAACCATGAACTTCCAGATGTTCAAGCTGGATTTAGAAAAGGCAGAGGAACCAGAGATCAAATTGCCAACATCCGCTGGATCATCAAAAAAGCAAGAGAGTTCCAGAAAAATATCTACTTCTGCTTTATTGACTATGCCAAAGCCTTTGATTGTGGGGACCACAACAAACTGTGGAAAATTCTTCAAAAGATGGGAATACCGGACCACCTGTCTTGCCTCCTGAACAAATCTGTGTGCAGGTCAGGAAGCAACAGTTAGAACTGGACATAGAACAACAGACTGGCTCCAAATGGGAAAAGGAGTACGTCAAGGCTGTATATTGTCACCCTGCTTGTTTAACTTATATGCAGAGTACATCATGAGAAATGCTGGGCTGGATGAAGCACAAGCTCAATCAAGATTGCCAGGAGAAATATCAATAACCTCAGATATGCAGATGACACCACCCTTATGGCACAAAGAGAAAAACTAAAGAGCCTCTTGATGAAAGTGAAAGAAGAGAGTGAAAAAGTTGGCTTAAAATGCAACATTCAGAAAACTAAGATCATGGCATCTGGCTCCATCACTTCATAGCAAATAGATGCAGAAACAGTGGGAACAGGAACAGATTTTATTTTCTTGTGCTCCAGAATCTCTGCAGATCGTGATTGCAGCCATGAAATTAAAAGATACTTGCTCCTTGGAAGAAAAGTTATGAGCAACATAGACAGTATATTAAAAAGCAGTTACATTACTTTGCCAACAAAGATCAGTCTAGTCAGAGCTATGGTTTTTCCAGTGGTCATGTATGGATGTGAGAGTTGGACTACAAAGAAAGCTTAGCACCAAAGATTTGATGCTTTTGAACTGTGGTGTTGGAAAAAATTCTTGAGAGTTCCTTGGAACGCAAGGATATCCAACCAGTTCATTCTGAAGGAGATCAGCCCTTGGATTTCTTCAGAAGGACTGATGCTAAAGCTGAAACTCCAGTACTTTGGCCACCTCATGCGAAGAGTTGACTCATTGGAAAAGACTCTGATGCTGGGAGAGATTGGGGGCAGGAGGAGAAGGGACAACCAAGGATGAGATGGCTGGATGGCATCACTGACTCGATGGGTGTGAGTCTGAGTGAACTCCAGGAGGTGATGATGGACAGGGAGGCCTGGCGTGCTGCGATTCATGGGGTTGCAAAGAGTCAGACACGACTGAGCGACTGAACTGAACTGAACTTTGAACCATACAAATGTGCTACTTTCATAAAAATAAAAGGCAACTTTTGAAGCACAATCTATACAGTGGATATCATTATTTAAATATTTGTCTACTTTTGAATGTTTGAATTGTTTCCAGTTTCTTCATAACCAAATGAGATGAACATTTGCATACATATCTCTNTTGAACCATACAAATGTGCTACTTTCATAAAAATAAAAGGCAACTTTTGAAGCACAATCTATACAGTGGATATCATTATTTAAATATTTGTCTACTTTTGAATGTTTGAATTGTTTCCAGTTTCTTCATAACCAAATGAGATGAACATTTGCATACATATCTCTGATTTTCTTTTTGGATGGATGTAAAGGTTTCTGTGAGACTGTTGCAGAAATGAAATCTTAAGTCCCTATTAGCACAATGCGCACAAGTACTAGCTTTGTCCAGCAATCAATTAAAACTCTTCTTTATAAACTAAGTCAATCTTTTCTGTACCTTTACTAAGGTATCTAGAAAGTTTCTGTTCAAAATATACATGAAATATTCCCACTTCATATACCTCTTTAACCACATAGAACTTATAGAAATCCTTAAACTAAACTCTATTAGATAAGTAATTATTTTGAAAACAGCGAGTGTCTAAAACTAAAATGTGGAGTCGATAACTACAGGAATATTTAATTCATATATTTCAGGAAAAAGGGCTTTTTAAGACTGTAAATATTTGATATCTTAAGTGATTTTAAGAATCCATGATTCTAAGATGGTGACATTGAATGACAAGGATTTTTTGATAGACTCAATGAGAAGTTGTAACTTACAGCCCATATTTTATTCTTAAAAATTCGTATATATAATTTCTGGGTACAAGATTGCCCTATCACCCAAAATCAGGTCACACTTATATTGATTCAAGTCCCAAATAACAAGAAAATTCATGCTCCTAACCCTTCTCATGCTCTCTCACTTTTAAGCCCACTGACAAAGAAAGAGTGAAATAAAGGGAGAAAGTTTTAATGCTAATTCCGGATTGAGTACTTACTATGCCAAGCTAAGCACACTAATGCATTGGCTCAATCCTCAAGCAACTCTTTTAGAGGGATTCTCTTATTACTTCTAATTTACAGAGGGGAAAACCGAGATTTAGAGAGGTTATATACACTGCCCAGCTCACATATCTCAAAAGTGGCAGAGCAAAAATTTGAACCCAGTTCTGACTCCAGCAGAGCTCAGCTGTGTTGAAGCATCGGTTTGCTCAGCAACCACCCTATATCCAGAGGAATACAATCGGCAGCCTGTATCAATAACAGCAAGTGGAGAGTAAAATTCTTATACTTCTGGTGTCAAATATGACTTTCCTGGCATGTTTCACCTGAAATTAATGACAACTATCCTACATCCCAACCCACAAGGGCTCCAGTGTCCCTAACTGGTCCTGAAGAAACACTGTATTCAGACGTTGCATTCTGTACCAATACCATCTGCTGGGTCATCTGTCCATCTTCCGGTGAACTGCTCTTGCTAGGAAGCTCGGTTCTTTCTGTTCCCTCTGTGTACCTACAAGTCCTTTGTTCTCTAAATCATCATCAAAACCAAACCTCTGCTGTGACAAGTTCAGATGGCTCCCCTACTCAAGATTTCCTGTCTTTAGATAAAGGTGCCAACCTTCTCTTTCAGAGGTCTGCTGTTGTCCTAAGCCACAGAGCAGCCTGTATTTTTGGACCTATCCCAGTTTTAAGTGCTTCTAAACTTACTAGACCTAAATAGAAAAAGAGTGATAATTTTCTTTCTTTACTCAAACTGATTTATTAGTAGAATTTACTGGAGCACCGTGTTAAGAGGATTCTGAGAATCCATGTAGGCTCTCTGAGAAAGAGGGTGATGTTTGGCTAGCCAGTCTGTCACTGCCCTATGACAGGAGAGAAGCGGCACCATAACAAGAACTTGCAGTCCCTCAAGGGATTGTTCAAGCTTTCCAATGACTGCCCACATGAACTCTCAGGTTCATAAGGAACACGCTAAAAAAGTGAAATAAAAGGAATCTGGGTTCTCTGAATCACCAGCTTCTTTTGAATTTTCATTCTTATTCTCAAGGTAATTAATTCTAAACTAATTCAATACCCTCCTCCCAGGATGACTAGAAAGTCTTTTCCACGGATGAAGGTCATTGCCACACTCAGAGGAAACATGCTTGACTGCACTTGACCACAGGATGACAACAGCTCCATGAGTCAGCTGCAGAGCATGTTACAAGTGAAGGAGCCTAATCAGCTGGCATTCTAGGGTGTGATCCTGACACTAAGCAGAGTGACTGCCACAGTTCTGCCACATGTACAACAGTTCCACAAAGTTCAGCAGAAGGAAACGCATCCGGTGCCAAAGGCTGATCAGTCTGGTTTCTCATCCAGGTTCTCTGACTGACCGAACTACTCATTACACGTCCACAGATGAGCAGCTGTGATATTGTGAAGATATGGATTCATCTCCAAGTTAATCTATCAGTTAATTCCAAATCAAAATCCTAATAGGCTTTTGACAAACTGACTGTCCAACATATGGAGCAGTGAAAGACCAATACTAGACAAGATGTTTTGAAAAAAGTCAAGATACAGAGTTGGGGTAGAAGCTTCAGGGAACTTTCCCAGTCAGATATGAAGAGTTCTTTATTTCAAAGCTATAATAATCAAGACAGTGCCATATTTGTGTGGGACAAACAATTAGAATGAGGGAACAAAAGAGAGAGCCCAGGACCAAGTCCACTCATACATGGAAGGCTGATATATTTATGCTTAGAACACCTATCACATATCAGGTGCTCTGGGAGGAGGTAAGCAATGCAAGAGGAGGCCAAAACAGATGAAAATCTATTGCTCTGAGGGTAATAAGCTTTAGAGAGTATTGAGCAGAGGACTGACATGATCTGATTTATGATTTTGAAAGATCACCCAAAGCCAGTGCTCTGTGGCAACCTGTGTGCCGTGGAGTTTTCCAGAGGCTATGTGATGTGCAACATCACAGTCACGTAAATGCAGAAGCAGATATGAGAACTCAGCTACCATCTGTGAAAGAAACTTAAAGCAATGCCACTCTTCTCACCAGTTTTTTTCTTTTCTTAAGATAGTTATTTGCTAGCATGCTTTACACTATCTGTTATTAAAAATA
Organism: Neotragus moschatus; assembly: GCA_006410615.1. Taxonomy (NCBI): domain Eukaryota; kingdom Metazoa; phylum Chordata; class Mammalia; order Artiodactyla; family Bovidae; genus Neotragus; species Neotragus moschatus. The sequence continues at coordinate 1,683,223 of SJYA01000881.1, forward strand.
ATGGTTATTTATAGTAACCTATAAAGAGTTTATTAAGTTATTTTAAGCAATTTAATAAGTGTTTTGGCAGAACACTCGCTGACATAAATGGCAGCACTATTTTTAGGGAGTCTGTTTCCTAGAGTAATGGAAATAAAAACAAAAATAAACAAATGAGACCTAATAAATTTAAAAGCTTTTGCACAGCAAAGGAAGCCATAAACAAACGAAAATAAAATCCACAGAATGGGAGAAAATACTTGCAAACAATACTACTGACAAGAGATTAATTTCCAAAATATATAAAGAGCTCACGAAGCTTAATATCAAAAAGGAATCCAATGAAAACAAACCACACAATCAAACTCAATCAAAAAGAAGACTTAGACATTTCTCCAAAGAAGACATACAGATGGCCCACAAGCACATGAAGAGATGCTCAACCTTGCTAAGTATTAGTGGAATGTAAATTAAAACTACAATGAGATACTACCTCACACCAGTCAGAAGAGCCATCATTAAAAAGTCTACAAAGAATAACTGCTGGAGAGAGTGTGGAGAAAAGGGAACCTTCATATACTGTTGATGGAAATGTAAATTGGTACAACCACTATGGAGAAGAATATGGAATTTCCTTAAGGAAAACTAAAAATAAAGTTACCATATGATCCTGCAATCCTACCCCTGGACACATATCTGGAGAAAACCTTAATTTGAAAAATACATGCAACCCAATGTTCATAGCATAACTATTTACAACAGCCAAGACATGGAAACAACCCAAATGCCCACTGACAGATGAATGGATAAAGTTGTAATATGTACATATATGGGCTTCCCTCATAGCTCAGCTAGGAAAGAATCGCCTGCAATGCAAGAGACCCTGGTTCGACTTCTGGGTCAGAAAGATCCCCTGGAGAAGGGATAGGCTACCCACTCCAATATATGTTTATAAAATGAAATACTACTCAGCCATGCATCAACATGGATGGACCTGTAATTTAACATATTAAGTGAACTAAGTCAGACAAAGAAAGACAAATATGTGATACCACTTATGTGTGGAATCTTAAAAAAAGATACAAATAAACTTATTTACAAAACAGAAATAGACTTACAGAAGTAGAAAACAAACCTATGGTTACTAAAAAGGATAGCAGGGGCAGGAAAAGAGAGATAAACTAGAAGTTTGGGATTAACAAGCGCTATATACAAAGCAGGTAAACAACAAGGAATAGCACAGGGAACTATATTCAGTATCTTATAAAAATCTAAAAGAAAATATATATATACAAGTATATGTATATACAGATAACTGAATCACTTTCCTGTATACTTGAAGCTAATACGTTGTAAATTAATCATATTTAAATAAAATAAATATTAATATTTTAAAGCAGATAAGCTTTCATTTCTAATATATTAAATACTAATAGACATAATTCACATAAAGGAAGATCTTTGGGATCCTCAGTAACCTTTAGAAGTGTAAATCAAAAACTTTAAGAAATGAAAGCTCAGAGACAGAATTCCACATGTTCCCAAGGCAACATCTGTGAGAATGTTCACTGGTACACTGTAATAGCGAAGGGAAGGGGAGGAAGAAGGGAAGGGAGGAAGAAAAAGAGGAAGGAAGGAGGGAGGAGAGAAAGAAGGAAAGAAAGAAAAAAAATGGAAACAGCAAAAATATCCATCAACAGGAAAATGGATAAATTAATTTGGGCATATTCATGTTATTGAAGACTATACAAACTTGAAACAAACTAGAGCTATCTATAAGTCTCACAAATGTAATATTAAAAGAAGAAGGCAAGTTTCAGAAAGATACATACCAGGACGATGCCATTTATATAAACTTCTATATAAACTTTTAAAAAAATAGCCCATATTACTATTCAAAATAGTAATATATGATTTTCATACATATATAGAAATAAGAACAAAAAAATAAGTATTAAGGCATGCACAATACTCAAGACGATGGTTCACTGGGGTACTGGTTATATCCAGGGAGTGAAATGAGATTGGGAAGAGATTAAATGCGGGGCTTCTATCATATTTGAAAAGCTTTGTTTACAAATGATATGTACATAGATATCATGCTCTATACAGTTGTATTTCTTAACTACTTTAAGACGGGATTGAATTTGTTTTGACTTTGTGTTATATTTGCTGAGACTTCTGTGGTGGCTCAGACGATAAAGAATCTGCCTGCAGTGCAGGAGACTGGGGTTTGATCCCTGGGCCGGGAAGATCCCCTGGAGAAAGGGATGGCTACCCACTCCAGTATTCTTGCCTGGAGAATTCCATGGATGGAGGTGCCTGGCAGCCTACAGTCCATGGGGTCACAAAGAGTCAGACACGACTAAGCAATTATCACACTCACTTTTCACTATATATCTGCACCCCAACTCCCATTGGGTTATAATAACTTTAGCTTTAAACTATACCACCTATGAAAACAGAAGACCTGTAAGGAGAAAGGCAAAAGGAAAGGGAGCTAGCATTTGTGTATCTACCTATGTACCGTCAGTGAACTGGCTATTCCTCTTTTTTCTTATTTAATCTTCACAACAAAATCATAAAGGACTGAGTTAAAGAAAGGCAGAGGTGTTAAAACTGAGTGATCCCCTTGAAGTCAATCCACAGTCATTAGCAATATGACCAAAATATTTGAGTTGCACAGTATCTGTGGGATAAGCCTCCACGAAATTGGTTATTTTGACTTTGTCCCAGAATACAAAGACCTCTGTCTTATTCTTCACAATTTATGAGATTAATTTCATGTATTTGACATGTCAGAAAGTGAAAATGTTCTTCGTGGCAAATAGATGGGAGAAAACTGAAAACAGATTTTATTTGGGGGGCTGCAAAATCACTTCGGATGGTGACTGCAGCCACAAAGTTAAAAGGTGCTTTCTCCTTCTAAGAAAAGCTATGACAATCCTGCACAGTGTATGAAATAACAGAGACGTCAGTTTGCCAACCGGAGAAGGCAATGGCACCCCACTCCAGTACTCTTGCCTGGAAAATCCCATGGACGAAGGAGCCTGGTCTGCTGCAGTCTATGGGGTCGCGAACAGTCGGACACAACTGCGTGACTTCCCTTTCACTTTTCTCTTTCATGCATTGGAGAAGGATATGGCAACCCACTCCAGTGTTCTTGCCTGGAGAATCCCAGGGACAGGGGAGCCTGGTGGGCTACCGTCTANTCAGAAAGATACATACCAGGACGATGCCATTTATATAAACTTTTAAAAAAATAGCCCATATTACTATTCAAAATAGTAATATATGATTTTCATACATATATAGAAATAAGAACAAAAAATAAGTATTAAGGCATGCACAATACTCAAGACGATGGTTCACTGGGGTACTGGTTATATCCAGGGAGTGAAATGAGATTGGGAAGAGATTAAATGCGGGGCTTCTATCATATTTGAAAAGCTTTGTTTACAAATGATATGTACATAGATATCATGCTCTATACAGTTGTATTTCTTAACTACTTTAAGACGGGATTGAATTTGTTTTGACTTTGTGTTATATTTGCTGAGACTTCTGTGGTGGCTCAGACGATAAAGAATCTGCCTGCAGTGCAGGAGACTGGGGTTTGATCCCTGGGCCGGGAAGATCCCCTGGAGAAAGGGATGGCTACCCACTCCAGTATTCTTGCCTGGAGAATTCCATGGATGGAGGTGCCTGGCAGCCTACAGTCCATGGGGTCACAAAGAGTCGGACACGACTAAGCAATTATCACACTCACTTTTCACTATATATCTGCACCCCAACTCCCATTGGGTTATAATAACTTTAGCTTTAAACTATACCACCTATGAAAACAGAAGACCTGTAAGGAGAAAGGCAAAAGGAAAGGGAGCTAGCATTTGTGTATCTACCTATGTACCGTCAGTGAACTGGCTATTCCTCTTTTTTCTTATTTAATCTTCACAACAAAATCATAAAGGACTGAGTTAAAGAAAGGCAGAGGTGTTAAAACTGAGTGATCCCCTTGAAGTCAATCCACAGTCATTAGCAATATGACCAAAATATTTGAGTTGCACAGTATCTGTGGGATAAGCCTCCACGAAATTGGTTATTTTGACTTTGTCCCAGAATACAAAGACCTCTGTCTTATTTTTCACAATTTATGAGATTAATTTCATGTATTTGACATGTCAGAAAGTGAAAATGTTCTTTGTGGCAAATAGATGGGAGAAAACTGAAAACAGATTTTATTTGGGGGGCTGCAAAATCACTTCGGATGGTGACTGCAGCCACAAAGTTAAAAGGTGCTTTCTCCTTCTAAGAAAAGCTATGACAATCCTGCACAGTGTATGAAATAACAGAGACATCAGTTTGCCAACCGGAGAAGGCAATGGCACCCCACTCCAGTACTCTTGCCTGGAAAATCCCATGGACGAAGGAGCCTGGTCTGCTGCAGTCTATGGGGTCGCGAACAGTCGGACACAACTGCGTGACTTCCCTTTCACTTTTCTCTTTCATGCATTGGAGAAGGATATGGCAACCCACTCCAGTGTTCTTGCCTGGAGAATCCCAGGGACAGGGGAGCCTGGTGGGCTACCGTCTATGGGATCACACAGAGTCAGACACGACTGAAGTGACTTAGCAGCAGTAGCAGCAGCAGTTTGCCAACAAAGGTCCATCTAGTCAAAGCTATGGTTTTTCCAGTAGTCATGCATGGATGTGAGAGTTGTACCATAAAGAAGGCTGAGTGCCGAAGAATTGATGCTTTTGAACTGTGGTGCTGGAGAATACTCTTGAGAGTCCCTTGGACTGCCAGGAGATTCAACCAGTCAATCCTAAAGGAAATCAACTCTGAATATTCATTGGAAGGGCTGATGCTGAAGCTCCAATACTTTGGCCCCTGATGAAAAGATCTGACTCCCTGGAAAATACCCTGATGCTGGGAAAGACTGAGGGCAGGAGGAGTAGGGGGCGACCGAGGATGAGATGGTTGGATGGCATCACTGAGATGATGGACATGTTTGAGCAAACTTCGGGGAACAGTGAAGGACAGGGAAGCCTGGAGGCTGCAGTCCGTGGGGTCTCAAAGAACTGGACATGACTTAACGACTGAACAATTACAACTCCGTCTCTATGATATAATTATAGGAGCATTGCTGAAACATATTTTATACCAGCAGTAGATAAAAGAGCACAGCCAGAATGAGGGATTGAGATTTAAGCTCCAAAACTGCTGTCAAAATTAGATAGGAATGTGAAGTCCTCCTCAAAGCTAAAGTCTCTCAAAATAAGAAGATTAGAAAAATGAGCAAATGATAGTTGTATATATTGCCATACATATATTTATTATATTTATGTTCACACATATAAAATATATCTGTATCTATATACCACACACACACACAGATATCCTCTAGTAAGCAAAGAAATACCTACTAAAATCATAAGATACCATTATTCTACTAAATTAGCAAAGCTTTTTTATAGGTAATAAGTCTTGCAACAAAAATTAGATGACACATATTAAGTAAATTAAGAGATTTTTGGAAGGGAGCAGAAATATAAAAAATATATAACATATGCTGTATATCTCCTGTCAGTTCAGTTCAGTTCAGTCACTCAATTATATCCAACTCTGCGAACTCATGGACTGCAGCACACCTGGCTTCCCTGCCCATCACCAACACCCAGAGCTTACTCAAACTCATGTCCATCGAGTTGGTGATGCCATCTAGCTGGCTAATCCTCTGTTGTCCTCTTCTCTTCCTGCCTTCAATGTTTCCCAGCATCAGGGTCTTTTCAAATGAGTCAGTTCTTCACATCAGGTGGCCAAAGTTTTAGAGCTTCAGCTTCAGCATCATTCCTTCCAATGAATATTCAGGACTGATTTCCTTCAGGATTGACTGATTTGACATCCTTGCAATCCAAGGGACTCTCAAGAGTCTTCTCCATCACCACAGTTCAAAAACATCAATTCTTTGGTGCTCAGCTTTCTTTATAGTCCAACTCTCACATCCGTACATGACTACTGGAAAAACCAAAGCTTTGACTAGATGGACTTTTGTTGGCAAAGTAATGTCTCTGCTTTTTAATACCCTGTCTAGGTTTGTCATAGTTTTTCTTCCAAAGAGCAAGTGTCTTTTAATTTCATGGCTGCAGTCACCATCTGTAGTGATTAGGGAGCCCAAGAAAATAAAGTCTGTCACTGTTTCCTTTTTTCCCTATCTATTTGCCATGAAGTGATGGTACCAGATGCCATGATCTCCATTTTCTGAATGTTGAGTTTTAAGTCTGATTTTACCCTCTCCTCTTTCACTTTCATCAAGAGGCTCTTCAGTTCCTCTTCACTTTCTGCCATAAGGGTGATATATATCATATATATGTATATAATATATACAGTATGTAGTTGAAAAATACATTGTGTTAATAGATAGATTATATTACATGTGTATACAACATCTATGTATTTATGTGTGTGTGTGTGTACTGGGTTGAATAACCTTAAATAGATTTTCTGTGATAAGCTAGTGTGCATCATGAACCTCCAAGAGATGATGTTTTTATACGCAACAGTTGCCAAATTTATTTCATTATAGTGCTCTCTTTTCAAGGAAATTCCCTTGGGAAAACAGTCTAGAAAATGATGTCCCTCACCATCCTACACTCCCCCATGTCAAAGAAATCTCACCCCTAGAATCACCAAGGGAAATGGCACACTGTGTAACAATTCATAAGGCTGGCGAGGTGGCAGCAATGATACATAGTGTTGTCTTGCTATTAAAAATAATCAAGTGCAATTAGAAATAGACAAATTTTTTAAATTAAAAAAAAAGAGAGACAAAAAATATAATTGAGTGTTTAGGATTTTGATCTTATTTTTTGAAATAAGACATCACTCTTTATGATGAAAATCTAAAGTCCCCAAAGTCTACTCACTTATTGTATTCCTAGTGGGGAGATCTCTTCTCTGTGGAAACTCTCACAGAGAAGATAGACAAAGAGGAAAGTTGGGGCTTTCCCGCCTTAATCAGCAGAACACAGAAATGTTTCTGGAAAATGTTCTTAATACAATACAATTTTCTCACAAAAGTGTTAACTACCCAGTAGAGAAAGTTCATCTTTCCGAAGTCCACATTTGATTAGCTCCTGCTCTGTAACACCTGACTTGCCCGTGTCAGCAGATCAGCCATTAGCAGGCCGCTGCAGGAATGGAGCAGCGGCCGGGGGTGGGGGCTGGGGCCAGGGGCCTGTCAGCTGCCGGACGTGATGTTGCCGTGTGCTTACCCAGAGCTCTATGAAGGAACGTAGTCTTATCCAGAATACTTCTAGTCACTTGAACATTGATGAACGTCTGTCCTTAGCTTTGGCAAAGATGTCCAAGGCACACCAATTTGCTTTTATGTGGGACTCCACAGAATGTTAATGTCAAGTCTTCTGGAATTCAGGTAATCCTGGAAAGAGTAGATGGAGTTTTTTCTTCCCTTTCTAGGAACCTTTCAACCGTCTTTTATCCCCACCCTCCCGAGGGGTCCTAAACCCTCTCCATCTTTGACTTCCTCTGTGTAGACAACCCAGAGGACCCGAACTTGCCATTCAGTGAGTCTGTTCCATGCACATCCTTTACCATGGCCAATCACCCTTTGCCTCCTCTTCTGATCTAGCTGATATGGTTTCTTGTCTTCCTTCTTTCCCTCCGTTGAGATCTCAGTAAAACCTGTTTCCTTTATTATTATTTGCACCCTCTTTATTATTTTTAGCAAGAAATTCCCACCTATCCTCCTTAATCTCCTGCTTGCCACCTGTTTCAATGTGAAGAAGCAGGAAACAGTGATAGAATTTCCAAGGATCTTGTTATCAGATAGACCTGCGCTCTGACTCCAACTGGGCCACTAATGAATTGGACAAGTTATTTATTCTCTCTGACAGTTGGTCCCTCATCTATACAACAGCTACTTCAATAGATACTTTGTAACATTAGGGAAGAAATGAGTGAATGGAAAGTGCCTGATACTTAATTGGTACTAAATAAATAGATCCTATTATCATTGTTGTTACATCAATTATTATCATTGCAGTCTATCAGTGATGACTTTCCCTGGACTTTCTCTCACCACATTACCCCATCCTCTTCCTTCTCTGTCAGGGGCACCAGGGCACTAATCCACAACCCGAATGGCTGTTTCTCTGCCAAGGCCATTTGATTGCTGATAAGAGTATCTCTCCTTCCAACACATTTGACTCATGGGTCAATTATCTGCCAAAAGGCAATTATAACTAGCTGAGCTTGGGAGACACATAATCAAACCACCACCCCTCCTGATCACAGTGAAAATGCACACAGCTGGGAATGAGGATTTCAGATCAGTGTCAGTTCTTTCAAGGGCCAGACTCTACCCCAGGTATCTCCCCAGCAACAGACTTCCTGCCTTCATGTATTTTTCCTTTTTTTTTTTTTTTTTGAAGGATAATTGCTTTACAGAATTTTGTTGTTTTCTGTCAAATCTCAACATGAATCAGCCATAGGTATATATATTTCCTCTCCCTTTTGAACCTCCCCCCCATCTCCCTCCCCGTCCCACCCCTCTGGGTTGATACAGAGCCCTTATTTGAGTTTCCTGAGCCATACAGAAAATTCCCATTGGCTATCTATTTTACATATAGTAATGTACATTTCTATTACTCTTTCCATACATCTCACCCTCTCCTTCCCTCTCCCCATGTCCATAAGTCTATTCTCCATGTCTGTTTCTCCACTGCTGCCCTATAAATAAGTTCTTCAAAACCATTTTTCTAGATTCCATATATGTGCATTAGAATATGATATTTATCTTTCTCTTTCTGACTCACTTCACCGTGTATAATAGATTCTAGGTTCATCCACCTCATCAGAACTGACTCAAATGCATTCCTTTTTATGGCTGAGTAATATTCCAGTCTGTCTATGTACCACAACTTCTTTATCCATTCATCTGTTGATGGACATCTAGGTTGCTTCCATATTCTAGCTACTGTAAATAGTGTTGCAATGGGATACATGAGTCTTTTTCAATTTTGGTTTCCTCAGGGTATATGCCTAGGAGTGGGATTGCTGGGTCATATGGTGATTTTATTCCTAGTTTTTTAAGGAATCTCCATATCTTCCTTCCATAGTGGCTGTATCAATTTACATTCCTACCAACAGTGCAAGAGTGTTCCCTTTTATCCAAAAGTGTTCCAAAAGTGTATCCAAAAGTGATCCCTTTTATTCCCACATCCTCTCCAGCATTTACTGTTTGTAGACTTTTTGATGATGGCGATTCTGACTGGTGTGAGGTGGTATCTCATTGTGGTTTTGATTTGCATTCCTCTAATAATGAGTGATGTTGAGCATCTTTTCCTGTGTTTGTTAGTCATCTGTATGTCTTCTTTGTAGAAATATCTGTTTAGGTCTTTTCCCCACTTTTTGATTGGGTTGTTTGTTTTCCTGGTATTGAGTTATATGAGCTGCTTGTACATTTTGAAAATTAATCCTTTGTCAGTTGTTTTGCTTGCTATTATTTTCTCCCATTCCAAGGGTTGTCCATTCACCTTGCCTATAGTTTCCTTTGCTGTGCAAAAGCTTTTAAGTTTAATCAGATCCCACTTGTTTACTTTTATTTTTATTTCCATTACTCTAGGAGGTGAGTCATAGAGGATCGTGCTCTGATTTATGTCATCGAGTGTTCTGCCTGTTTTTCTCTAAGAGTTTTACAGTTTTTCATCTTACATTTAGGTTTTTAATCCATTTTGAGTTTATCTTTGTGTATGGTGTTAGAAAGTTTTCTAATTTCATGTTGTCTTTGATTTCTTTCATTAGTGTCTTATAATTTTCTGTGTACAGTTCTTTTGCCTCCTTAGGTAAGTTTATTCCTAGATACTCAATTCTTTTTGTTGCAGTGGTGAATGGGATTGATTCCTTAATTTCTCTTTCTGATATNAGTGTTGCAATGGGATATATGAGTCTTTTTCAATTTTGGTTTCCTCAGGGTATATGCCTAGGAGTGGGATTGCTGGGTCATATGGTGATTTTATTCCTAGTTTTTTAAGGAATCTCCATATCTTCCTTCCATAGTGGCTGTATCAATTTACATTCCTACCAACAGTGCAAGAGTGTTCCCTTTTATCCAAAAGTGTTCCAAAAGTGTATCCAAAAGTGATCCCTTTTATTCCCACATCCTCTCCAGCATTTACTGTTTGTAGACTTTTTGATGATGGCGATTCTGACTGGTGTGAGGTGGTATCTCATTGTGGTTTTGATTTGCATTCCTCTAATAATGAGTGATGTTGAGCATCTTTTCCTGTGTTTGTTAGTCATCTGTATGTCTTCTTTGTAGAAATATCTGTTTAGGTCTTTTCCCCACTTTTTGATTGGGTTGTTTGTTTTCCTGGTATTGAGTTATATGAGCTGCTTGTACATTTTGAAAATTAATCCTTTGTCAGTTGTTTTGCTTGCTATTATTTTCTCCCATTCCAAGGGTTGTCCATTCACCTTGCCTATAGTTTCCTTTGCTGTGCAAAAGCTTTTAAGTTTAATCAGATCCCACTTGTTTACTTTTATTTTTATTTCCATTACTCTAGGAGGTGAGTCATAGAGGATCGTGCTCTGATTTATGTCATCGAGTGTTCTGCCTGTTTTTCTCTAAGAGTTTTACAGTTTTTCATCTTACATTTAGGTTTTTAATCCATTTTGAGTTTATCTTTGTGTATGGTGTTAGAAAGTTTTCTAATTTCATGTTGTCTTTGATTTCTTTCATTAGTGTCTTATAATTTTCTGTGTACAGTTCTTTTGCCTCCTTAGGTAAGTTTATTCCTAGATACTCAATTCTTTTTGTTGCAGTGGTGAATGGGATTGATTCCTTAATTTCTCTTTCTGATATTTCATTGTTAATATATAGAAATGCAAGTGATTTCTGTGTATTGATTTTGTATCCTGCAACTTTGCTAAGTTCACTGATTAGCTCTAGTAATTTTCTGATACTATCTTTAGCGTTTTCTATGTACAATATCATGTCATCTGCAAACGGTGAGACCTTTACTTCTTCTTTTCCAGTCGGAATTCCTTTTATTTCTTTTTCTTCTCTGATTGCTGTAGCTAGGACTTCCAGAACTATGCTGAATAATAGTGGTGAAAGTGGACACCCTTGTCTTGTTCCTGATTTTAGGGGGAATGCTTTCAGTTTCTTACCATTGAGAATAATGTTTGCTGTAGGCTTATCATATATGGCCTTTACTATATTGCTAAGGAGAAGGAAATGGCAGCCCACTCCAGTATTCTTGCCTGGAGAATCCCAGGGATGGGGGAGCCTGGTGGCCTGCCGTCTATGGGGTCGCACAGAGGCAGACACGACTGAAGCGACTTAGCAGCAGCAGCAGCAAGGTAGGTTGAAGTAGATTCCTTCTATGCCCATTTTTTGAAGAGTTTTAATCATAAATGGGAGCTGAATTTTGTCAAAGGCTTTTTCTGCACCTATGAACATTTTCATATGGTTTTTATCTTTCAGTTTGTTAATATGGTGTATCACATTGATTGATGTGTGTATATTGAAGAATCCTTGCATCCCTGGAATAAATCCAACTTGATCATGGTGTATGAGCTCTTTGAGGTGTTGCTGAATTTTGTTTGCTATAATTTTTTGAGGATTTTTGCATCTATGTTCATCAGTGGTATTGGCCAGTAGTTTTCTTTTTGTGTATTGTCTTTGTTTGGGTTTGTTATCTACAATGTTGGCCTCGTAGAATGAATTTGGAAGTGTTCCTTCATCTGCAATTTTTTGAAAGAGTTTCAGAAGGATAGGCATTAGCTTTTCTCTAAATGTTTGATAAAATTCTCCTGTGAAGTCATCTGGTCCTGGGCTTTTGTTTTTTGGGAGTTTTTTAATCACCGCTTCAATTTCAGTGCTTGTAATTGGGTTGTTCATAATTTCTATTTCTTCCTGGTTCAGTCTTGGAAGATTGAACTTTTCTAAGAATCCGTCCATTTCTTCCAGATTATCCATTTTATTGCCATATGCTGCTGCTGCTGCTGCTAAGTCACTTCAGTCGTGTCCGACTCTGTGTGACCCCATAGACAGCAGCCCACCAGGCTCCCCCGTCCCTGGGATTCTCCAGGCAAGAACACTAGAGTGAGTTGCCATTTCCTTCTCCAGTACATGAAAGTGAAAAGTGAAAGTGAAGTCACTCAGTCATGTCCGACTCTTTGCGACCCATGGACTGCAGCCTTCCAGGCTCCTCTGTTCATGGGATTTTCTAGGCAAGAGTATAGTTGTTCATAATAGTCTCTTATAATCCTTTGTATTTCTGCATTGTTGGTTGTAATCTCTGCTTTTTCATCTGTTATTTTGTTAATTTGATTCTTCTCTCTTTTTCTTGATGAGTCTGGCTAAAGGTTTGTCAATTTTGTTTATCTTCTCAAAGAACCAGCTTTTACTTTTATTAACCTTTACTATTGTTTCTTTCTTTTTCATTTATTTCTGCTTCGATCTTTATGATTTCTTTCCTTCTACTAATTTTGGGTTTTTTATTTTTGTTTTTGTTTTTTTCATTTTTCTTTTTCCAATCGTTTTAGGTTTAAACGTAGGCTGTCTATTCGATATTTTTCTTGTTTCTTGAGGTAGGACTGTATTGCTATAAACTTCCCTCTTAGAACTGCTTTTGCTGCATCCCATAAGTTTTGAGTTGTCGTGTTTTCATTGTCATTTGTTTCTAGAAATTTTTTTATTTCCCTTTTGATTTCTTCAGTAATCTGAAGAAAGTTGGTTGGAAGAAAGTAAGTTGGTTATTTAGAAACGTGTTGTTTAATCTCCATGTGTTTGTGTTTTTTTTTCTTATTAAAATGCATATTTATTTGTTTATTTTGTCTATAAGACATGCATTTTATTTATTTTTTTTTAATTTTAATTTTTATTTTTTTTTCATCTCAGGTGTACATGAGTTCCCAATCTTGAACCACCCCCCCCACCTCCCACTCCACATCTACTCTCTGGATCATCCCCGTGCACCAGTCCCAAGCATCCTGTATCCTGAACCAAATATAGACCGACGATTCGTTTCCCATACAACAGCACATGTGTTTGTGCTTATTACAATTTTTTTTACCTTGTAATTGATATCTAGTCTCATAGTGTTGTGGTCAGAAAAGATGCCTGATACCATTTCAACTTTCTTAAATCTACTGAGGTTTGATTTGTGACCCAAGATGTGTTCTATCCTGGAGAATGTTCCATGTGCACTTGAGAAGAAGGTATATTCTTCGGCATTTGGATGGAATGTCCTGAAGATATCAGTGAAGTCAATCTCATCTAATGTATCATTTAAGACTTGTGTTTCCTTATGAATTTTCTGTTTTGATGATCTGTGCATTGGTGTGAGGGGTGTTAAAATCTCCTGCTATTACTGTGTTACTGTCAGTGTCTCCTTTTATGTCTGTTAGTGTTTGTCTTATGTATTGAGGTGCTCCTATGTTGGGTGCAGAGATATTTACAATTGTCATATCTTCGTCTTGGATTGATCCCTTGATCATTATGTAATGTCCTTCCTTATCTCTTGTACTTTCTTTATTTTAAGGTCTATTTTGTCTGATATGAGGATTGCTACTCCAGCTTTCTTTTGCTTCCCACATGCATGGCATATATTTTCCCATCCTCTCACTTTCAGTCTATATGTGTCTTTAGGTCTAAAGTGGATTTCTTATAGACAACATACATATGGATCTTGTTTTTGTATTCATTCAGCCAGTCTGTGTCTCTTGGTTGGAGCATTTAATCCATTTACATTTAAAGTAATTATTGATATATATGTTCCTATTGCCATTTTCTAAATTGTTTGGGGTTGATTTTGTAGATCTTTTTTCTTCTTTTGTATTTCTTAACTGTATAAGTACCTTTAACATTTGTTGTAAAGTTGGTTTGGTGGTACTGAATTCTCTTAACTTTTGCTTGTCTGTAAAGCTTTTGATTTCTCCATCAATTTTGAATGAGATCCTTGCCAGATACAGTAATCTTGGTTATAGATTTTTCCCTTTTAGTATTTTAAATATATCCTGCCATTCCTTTCTGGCCTGCAGAGTTTCTGCTGAAAACTCAGCTGTTAAGCATAAGGGGTGTCCCTTGTATGTTACTTGTTGCTTCTCCCTTGCTGCTTTTAATATTCTTTCTTTGTCTTTAGTCTTTGTTAGTTCGATTAGTATGTGTTTTGGCCTGTTTCTCCTTGGGTTTATCCTGTATGGGCCTCTTTGTGCCTCTTGGACTTGATTGACTATTTCCTTTCCCATGTTGGGAAAATTTTCAACTATAATCTCTTCAAAAATTTTCTCATATCCTTTCTTTTTTCCTTCTTCTTCTGGGACCCCTATATAATTTGAATGTTGGTGCATTTGATATTGTCCCAGACATCTCTGAGACTATCCTCAGTTCTTTTCATTCTTCTTACTTTATTCTGCTCTTCAGAAGTTATTTCCACCATTTTATCTTCCAACTCACTGATTCATTCTTCTGCTTTAGATATTCTGCTACTGATTGCTTCTAGAGTATTTTTAATTTCAATAATTGTGCTGCCTTCATGTTTTAACTGTAGACACTGGCTCCAGACCATCCCTCCATAAGGAGAGGGTGAAGAACGCCTGTCTGACCCAGGATTTGCTAAGTTGAGGAAGCTCATGGTTGCTCACTGGCTGCCCTAATCTCGATCTCCAGAGGACTCGGTGCCCTAGAGGAAGGTCACACAGCTGCAGCCTTCAGTGAGTGCTCCTTGGACCAACGCCACCTCCTTTGCCAGGAGAGAGATGAAAACCAGGTCCCCGGGGCTCTGGGCCAGATGAATTAGAAAGTCTTCTCTTTGTGGAGTTAGCCATTTCCCTGAGCCCAAAGTATCTCCCCGTCCTGCTTCCCTCCACCTCCCTGAGCAGTCACAGCCTCTCAAAAGCTGAGCCCTCTGTGCCAGCCAGCCTTGCCTCTTCCCACCCCACCCCAAGTCTCACATGCTCTTCCCTCTGTGTAGAAAACTCCATCCCTATCCTTCCCATTCGACCTACTGCCCCTCAAGGCACAACAGAGAGATTTCTTCCCTTGGCAATTACCTTGACACCAGCCACATCTGGAGAGAGAGGAGACAGGACCCCAGTTCTCAAATCTGTGTTATTAGGACTCCATGGGAAAAACTGCTAGCAGGATGGCTGTCAACTCTCAGACCATATTAGTTCTTGCTACCTTTTCTGGAAACCTTGCTCTGCCCACTGGCCTGAAAGAGGCAACTCTAATCTCCCAAATGACCCTCACTATACCAGCTGCAGCTGATTGGATCATGGATAAACTATTGACTGAAAAGGAATGGATCCATTGGCTGGGAGCTGACCTGTGATTCACACGATCTGGCTCAACCAATCATATTTCTCACTCAAACTGTGTGTCAAGAGACACACAAACAAGTTCCTATCAATGGTGGCCTGGAAGGCCTGTAGAGTCACATGAGAGATGAGTAGGTTACTGACAGAGCAGAGCTGGAAAGGCCATGGGGTAACTGAGGGATATGGAGATTTACCACACAGGAAGTGTCCAACTCCCAGCAATGCCTGTAAACCTGACTCATTCCTTCATCTTTGTTCTGTGGGATTCTCTTCTAATCTTTCATTCAAGCCCCCCTGACTGCAGCTAGCTAGAACAAGGTTTTGTTCAAAAAAAGTCTTATCAGAAAGAGCTTTCCTCAAACAGGTGTCTAAACACATCTTTCAGACATACTGCATTGTAGTTTGAGTCTTCTGTTTGTTTGTTTGTGATCATAAATATTATTGTTCAGTCACTCAGTCGTGTCTGACTCTTGGAGATCTCATGGACTGCAGCATGCCAGGCTTCCCTGTCCATAACCATCTCTCTAAGTTTGCTCAGACTTATGTCCATAGCATAGGTGATGCTATCCAACCANCATCTGGCTCAACCAATCATATTTCTCACTCAAACTGTGTGTCAAGAGACACACAAACAAGTTCCTATCAATGGTGGCCTGGAAGGCCTGTAGAGTCACATGAGAGATGAGTAGGTTACAGACAGAGCAGAGCTGGAAAGGCCATGGGGTAACTGAGGGATATGGAGATTTACCACACAGGAAGTGTCCAACTCCCAGCAATGCCTGTAAACCTGACTCATTCCTTCATCTTTGTTCTGTGGGATTCTCTTCTAATCTTTCATTCAAGCCCCCCTGACTGCAGCTAGCTAGAACAAGGTTTTGTTCAAAAAAAGTCTTATCAGAAAGAGCTTTCCTCAAACAGGTGTCTAAACACATCTTTCAGACATACTGCATTGTAGTTTGAGTCTTCTGTTTGTTTGTTTGTGATCATAAATATTATTGTTCAGTCACTCAGTCGTGTCTGACTCTTGGAGATCTCATGGACTGCAGCATGCCAGGCTTCCCTGTCCATAACCATCTCTCTAAGTTTGCTCAGACTTATGTCCATAGCATAGGTGATGCTATCCAACCATCTCATACCTTCTCATCCCCTTCTCCTCTTTCCCTCAATCTTTCCCAGCATCGAGGTCTTTTCCAATGAGCATGGCTATCACTTATTGAACACTTTGTTTTATGCCAGGCAAGATGCAAAGAAGAGACAGAGAGCAGAGTACTATCTCTACTAATGAGATAGTAGCATATACGTTATCTCATTTTTTTCATCTCATATATATTGAAATGGGATGTATTAATACTATCAACAGCTCTATTTTACATGTGAGAAAATTGAGACTTAGGTTAAATAAAATTACCCAAGACCATTCATTTACAAGTGGCAGACCCAGCATCTAAGTCTAGTTGGTGTGATTTCAAGTCTGTACCCCATTCATCCCCAGGATGTTGTCTCCTACATCATCAACAAGGCAGGATGAAGCCACATCACTGCTTCCTGCAGGCATGTGGTTATAGGCCTCCAGAGGCTCTCCTGGGAGTGGCCACATCCCAGTGCTGCAAACCAACAGCGATGCCTGGGTGGAACTGAGAATTATGGAAACAGATACTGCTGACATTCCTGGTGTTCTATGTGTAGGGCTTAAAGGGCACCCAACACATACAAGCCCCAGTACCACTCACTGCAGGCTTTTGAAAGGAATTGTGGAAGTAGAAGCATGTTAGGAAAGGCAGTGAAGACTGCAGAATTATTTATAAACTGAAGACCTTTTAAGGGACAGTTTCCAAATATATTGGTAAAATGATTTGATTTTTTAAAAATTCCTCCTCTAATCTACCCCTGTTAACCCTAAACATCATTTCAACAACCTCTATTCTCTTTCATTGTAAATCAACTATACTTCAATAAAAATATAAAATTAATAGTCTCTAACATAAATTCCCGGAGATGACTTTCTTTGTGAGGCTTCTGTTTCATTGACATACAATCCATGAAACTGTCCATTTATATGGGAAGAGATAAAAATAAATGCAGGATAACACTTTAATGCAGTATAGATAGTAGCATAATATTTAATAAGATGTTCAAGCCCCAGTTCTAATCAACCACTCTTGACTGTCCCTCCAGAGTCTCTTCTATGGTATGGTGTTAAGTAAGAATGTTTTTTTCAAAGACACATTTATTTTTCAGGGCAGATAAATGACTGATATTGGGGGTCAGTGCATCATAAGATCACTCCAAAGGCAAGAATGCAATGATAAAGGCAGATAGTAATTAAATGTGCCCGTGAAGTTGTTGAGTTTTTTTTTTAACTAGAACCGTAATTACAGGGCTACTAACGATGCTAAGGATGTAGTTAATGTTTCGTCAGCACTTTTATTGTAATACTTAGTGAGATTAGTCATTTGAGTTGTTCCCTTTTTATGCCAAAAATGGAAGACAGCTGTTTGTGCTCTAAAAACTATTTTTTAAAGGATAGTTCTCTCTGTTTATCAAGTATATTTTGCCACCAGGGAAACATCTCTTAAAGCTTTTGCACTGTCAAAATGAAATGAGTAGGAATGATTGCTTTAGCTGTTACTCCTGCATAGTGACAGGAAGCTTAAACATGTAGGAAAGCCTCACAGGGAGGATGCAGAATATCTAGTGCACAAATATTCCAACTTCCATCTCTTCCTGTAAAGAAGGATTCCTGATGGCACTGATCATTCCCCAAGTTTATTCTCTGAGCAGGAGAGTTACTGCAGAAGTTTTTAGAGGCAGTTCTGTGAAGGTGGAATAACTAAGTCACAATCGGCCTGTCCCCCATGAATAGAAAGCCAGCTTCTTTTCTTGAGGCAGTGCCTCTCAGAATCAAATCTAAATCCAGGTGTTGTGACTGGCCCAGATGAACCCATCTCCCAGAGTATAATAAACCTCAAGAATTTGTTTCCACCAGTACATTAAGTGGGGGCTTCCCCAGTGCCTCAGGTGTAAAGAGTCCATCTGCAATGTAGGAGACACAGGAGACACGGATTTGATCCCTGGGTGGGGAAGATCCCCTGAAGGAAGGAATGGAAACCCACTCCACTGTTCTTGCCTGGAAAATCCCATGGATAGAGGATCCTGGTGAGCTACAGTCCAGTGGACACTCTTTGCATGTCGCAGAGTCAGACACAACTGAGCATGCATGTTAAATTACATTAGTATGTTAAATATCTGTAGCCTATAACACACCAAAAAAATGGAAGTTTAATAGAAGTTTGCAGCTGCTGCTGCTGCTAAGTCTCTTCAGTCGTGTCCAAATCTGTGCGACCCCATAGATGACCAGGCTCCTCCGTCCCTGGGGTTCCCCAGGCGAGAACAGTGGAATGCGTTGCCATTTCCTTCTCCAATGCGTGAAAGTGAAAAGTGAAAGTGAAGTCACTCAGTCACGTCCGTATCTTGGCGACCCCATGGACTGCAGCCCACCAGGTTCCTCCTTCCATGGGATTTTCCAGGCATGAGTACTGGAGTGGGGTGCCATCTCCTTCTCCGAATGGAAGTTCACAGAAGAGGTTAAAAAATCCACTAAATGACACTGACTTTTTTTTTTTTTACATGTTTGTTTTCACCCTATATTACTTTCGGAGGTTTGGTTGTTGTCCTAAGGCCCTAACTCTTAATTAGGTTATAATCTAGTTAGTAACAAAGAATGAGATGGTTGGATGGCATCATCAACTCAACGGACGTGAGTGTGAGCAAACTCCGGGAGATGGCGAAAAACAGGGAACCCTGGCGTGCTGCAGTCCATGGGGTCACAAAGAGTCAGACACAACTGAGCGACCGAACCACAAAAACAGCTAGTTAATGAGAAGACCTCAAGACAGAAAACAATTAAATGACCAACATGAATCAGCATACTGACAGATGCAGCTCAGATCCCCCTCTTCAAGACAGAACTCCCTACCCAGCTGTGAGGACCGTGGCAAGCCGACAGCCTCCAGCTGGGAGCTCCTTCAGCTTTTAGCCAAGGTCACGCTCTTCTCAGGAAGTCCCCAGACAATAACTGCGCAAGGCATTTCCACACAGTGAGCATTCCTCTCACAGCCGTCTCTGCTCTAGGACTCTCCATGGAGCTGGCAGGGACCCTGTGAGGTCTGCATGAGATGTGAGGCCCCCCTGCCCAGGTTTGCGGCCCCTTCTTTTCCTCTCACAGTGGCTGCTCCTTAATAAACCTTTTGCAATCCTCACTATGCCTCAGAGTCTGCTTCCTGGAGATCCTAACCCCCAGGAGTGTCAAATATTAAGAGAAATCAAGAAGCAGGCAGGACCAAAACCCTGTGTGCCTTCAGGGGAGTGGGAAGTGAGAGATGATGGAAGGGGTGTTTAAGTCCCCAGGGCAATTGGGATGGCTAATGAGCTTCGGGTTCCACTGCTTGAAGTGATACCTGCTCTTGGAAAGCTGGAGAGATCAGGGAACGGTAAAAGGAGAGATTTGGGCAGACCAATCAAGTGTGGGTCAAGAAGAAGGGCACCAGGAAGAGACCATCGTCCCTCCATCGTCCCTCCATCGCCCCTCCTCAGGAAAACTTTGCAGGAATGCAGTGGAGGAAAGTGCGAATCTTGCATTCAGTAAAGCTCAACTTGAGTCCTTGATCCCTCTTTGATGGCCTGCGTGACACTGGACAGGTCACTTCATCTGGAATCTCCTTGGACCCTTCTTGTTCACCAGAGATGATGCCTGATTCTCCGAGCGCTTATATAGAATCAAATGAAATAGTCCAAGGGGAAGTGTTTAAGTGGCTGAATGATATTACCTTGCCACGACCCAGAGGCTAGGAGGCAGCCACGGAGCACCACCTCCTCCTCCTCCAGACATGCCGTGTGAAGCTCTTTCACCCTGGTGGGCTCAGCCCCCCACTCCCAGCATCATCACCCCCAGGCTGAGTACTTATGCTGAAGATATAGTTAGCACATCCCTACCTTTTCAAGTGTATCTGTTAATCATTTTATTATCTTCCTCCTGGTATATAGTTTAATTTGGCAATCCTGGCACAAAAATACACACTCATTATCTGTTCAGTTGAGCTGATTTGATCCTTTATTTAGTCTATTGGTCTCTAAGTGTTTGTGATAGCTTTTATTATACAAACTGATTTTTTTACACTACTATAGCATCTTGTTCTTTATGTCATGGTGAATGATTTAGTCACTGTTCTTAAATAACATGCTGTTATTCCTTTCATTAGGAGATAATCACTAGAATTCAATGTCAATTTATCAAGGTTGCATGAAAATAAATATTCAGGGACATTTGCTTATCTTTAGTGAATTTTACCCTAAAAAAATTTGCTAAATTCCCTCAGATATTTTTTTATGATGTGTAGTCTTAAAAATAGGTGTCTTCTAGACATGAGGGAGTGGGTAGGTGTTGCCTTTTGTTTTGTCTTCGATTTGTCTTGCTTTTTTTTCTGTTCAGGTTCCCTTCCTTCAATTTCTTCTAATAATAACACCCTTACTTTGTGGGAGAAACATGCCCCCTACCTCCACTTAGCTTTGGTGGACCTGCCAACCAGTCACAGGGCTCAGGGTGAGCTCATCATGGCGTTCATCCCCCTGGCCTGGGTGACTGACCCAGGCCTGTAGATCCAACCCACGCTGAAATGATTTATGGATGGATATACTAGGATAGCCGGGGGTCAAGATTGGGCAGGGGCAAATTTAGCATGTTCTAAGGTCAAAGTCCTCCTTTTCCTCACCACATGGAGGTCTGTATGATGCAGGAGAAATGACCTCAAACTCCTATAGAGTAAGGCTGGGGGAGGAAGAAGGGAGAAGAGAGGCAGAGAGAGGGACAAGGAGAGGGAGAGAGGGAGAGGAGGAGAAGAAGGCGGAGGGGAAGGGAGATGAGGAGAGGAAGGAGGCAGGGAGAGGGGAGGAGGAGGCAAAGAGGTGAAGAGGGGCAGGAGGAGGGGAAGAGGTGAAGGGGGGCAGGAGGAGGGGAAGAGGTGAAGGGGGGCAGGATGGGAAGGAAGCAAGATGGAGTAGGGACGGAGAGGAAGAGGAGAAAAACTGAAGACGTTAGGGAGAAAGAGAGGCAGAGCGAGGGCTGCAGAGATCAAAGAAGAGAAAGGGTGCCAACACAGAGGAAAGGGGGGAAGAGAAGGAACTGGAGAGGGGAGAGGAAAGAGGAATGATGGGAAAAGAGGTGGAGGACAGTTGTGCAAGCACGCAAAACTCAAAGTGAACGGTTTCAGCATGTCAGTTTACTTGCTAAACCCTGAAGAATTTCTAGACACTACACTATTTTGTGATTGAGAAAATAAGAGATTTTTCCAGATGAAAGGGTGCAGATCAGCAGAGATTAATTTTAAGATTGTGACCTTGAAAATTTTTGAAACACTATGTGAAAAAGAACAATGTTACTATTTTTCCACCTTACTTATAATTAAGATTCCTCAATCAAAAATTACATCTTTGTGTTCCCTCCAGTGACTCGGATACAGTAGATACTCAGTGAATGTCTGTTAAATGAGCATGGGATAGATGGACAGAATAAACACATTACAACTTGGAGGCTCTCAAATGGCATAGCCAAGACCACAGCTAAGACCTCGTAAAAAAAAGCAAGAAGTAATATTTGTCTGTGAGTTTCTCAGTATCTTCTTTAAGGACACTTTCATCTCTTTTTGGAACTCTCCCTGCCCCCTACTGCTTTTCTCACTCACCGCCTAATGAAACCTGCTTTCAAAGGACAATCAAACACTTCTGCTATCAAGTTGTAAAGGGCCAGGAGAACTTAATGGTCTGTCTTCAGGGGGCCTTTCTAAGGGCTTTTTAAAAAGAGACAAAGGAAGCAAAGCTTTAAAAATCACACACACAAAATGAACGTTTAATTCTGGAATTTCTGGCCAGTGCAGAAAACATTTAGAGATGATGACACAGGAAGTCAGGGGCCTTCTGGGGTCCCTGTGGTTGTACAAATGGTCATCTACATGTTAGTTCTGGGTGACAGTGGTGTAGAGTCAGGTTTCAGACTCAGAATTCCTGAAATCCTGACCACTGGGCCCCAGAAAGAAATCCATCTGTTTGAGCCTGATTGCATTTGCTTACATTTTGCATTTTTCTTGTAGGAAAATACATAGTTATTTTGGCCACTTTGTGCCCACTAAAATCACAGAATATGTTCCAATACCTTTAATGTCCACCATGAAAAGAACAAATTTAATTACTTTTCCACAGCTCCCCAGAGAGTTTTCTCAGAACCTAAAAGCAAAATTTTCTTATTAATAAGCTAACACACACAGAGAAAGAAACCAAAAAGGGGCCAATGAAAAATGCTCATCAATGATTAATTTTGACCTTACTATAGAATTCTTTCAGTCTGTTTCTGTCTTGATTTACTGATAAGAAAAAGGATAGCTTTATCTAGGAATTTCCAAGTATCTTTTTGCATTTTTGCCTTGCTCAGTAACTCTGCTGGATTGTTAGAGGCTGACTACAGCACTGCACTGATAAAGCCATATCCAGGTACAGTGAGAAAAAGTACCATGGTTGATGACCAATGTCTGCCATGGGTACAAGAAGAAAAATGTTGGATTACATGCCATCAGTTGTTCTTGCCACTTGGCCTTCATTCACATTTCTCCTGGGAAACAACACATCTTTCCAAACGGCCCATATACTCTGGGCTCAGAGTAGAGCATAAACCAGGACCAGTCTTTTGCTCCACTAAGCTAATAGTAGACCAGACTCATAAGATCAAGCTAATCAGTGGTTCTTGTTCTCTGAATCATAATGACAGGGTAACAGTGGTCAAATAACCCTATCGAAGCCAATAACACTTCAGTAGGAGATGCTACAATAAGGACTCCCACTTTTTCTGCAGAATTTCAGCTTGGAAGGATTTTGTAGTTCCTAGTATATATCTTGCAACCCTGAAAGAAGATTTTTCCTGAGAATGAATTCAGCGCAGAGGAGGTAGAATCAAAATTTACAAGAGTAACTCTCCATGGCTGCACCACTGAGTCCTATTTAAAGTCATACCTGAAGTCACATATTTGCCTTGCCTAAGGAGAAGGCAATGGCTTCCCACTCCAGTACTTTTGCCTGGAAAATTCCATGGGCTGAGGAGCCTGGTAGGCTGCAGTCCATGGGGTCGCTAAGAGTCAGACACGACTGAGCGACTTCACTTTCACTTTTCACTTTCATGCATTGGAGAAGGAAATGGCAACCCACTCCACTGTTCTTGCCTGGAGAATTCCAGNGACTCTTTGTTATCTCATGGACTGTATAGCCTACAAAGCTCCTCTGTCCATGGGATTTTCCAGGCAAGAATATTAGAGTGCATTGCCATGCCCTCCTCCCGGGGATCTTCCTGACCCAGGGATCAAACCTATGTCTCTTATATCTCCTGCATTGAGAGGAAGTTTCTTTACCCCTAGTGCTACCTGAGAAGCCTGGCTATAACCTTTAACCAGTATGTTTTAAAATTAGTTTACCTAAGGAAGGCATCAAAAATAAAAGATTGAGGGTGACTATTTGTTGATAGAATGTTAGGGAGGCTTTTCACAGTTTGGAGTTCCTAAAAGGTCAAAAAATTTTTAAGCACACTATACCCAAAAAATACAGGCTTCACAAAAACGTATCTGGACCATCCTCACTCCACACTGAGAAACCAGAAGTGATTGGGCAGCACAAGAAGGAATCCCTAGAATATGAAGCTGTTCTGTGGAAGAACCTCGATACAATTAATGAGTGTTTCCTTAGCACTTGTTGGTCCCCGGGTCAAGGATCTGAGCCTATAAGGGATGAAGATAAAACATAATCTCATCAAGGAACTTACTTGGCCACCTGATCAGCATTCCAGCTGTGCTGATTCCAGCCTTTGTGCGAGGAGTTAATATGTCCAGATCATCAGTGTTCCATGCATATGGATAAAGAACACACACTAAAGATATTTCTTCATTCTTAGCAATTCTCTTGAGCATGCACAGTGCTCTATGAGGAAAGAGAAATCTCTTCTTTGCCTTTGCATCCCCAGAAATTTACCTTGCAGAGGGAGGGTTTCCTGACAAGTTTAGGTTTGCCTCAGTCTCATCAGGGATGGTTCTCAAACGTACCGATGTCAGAAGCTCCCAACACACTTTCCCCGTAAGGACTATAAGGACCAAGAGAAACAACAGCTCCCTCCAACACTTCCCTCAGTGCATTTCTGATTCCCGAAACTACACCTCTATCTCACATCCTTCTCCTGATCATCAAACTTGTAACGACTACTGAAAACCTCTACTTGCTATCACATGGTCATTTAAAGCATACCATGCGAGAGCTCGCCACACAGAGCTCACTGTCCTCCCTGTCTTGCCCCTGCCCATTTCAGAGACCGACTCTGTGGTTCACTGGGTTGTCCATATCAGGAGCCTGAATCTGTCCTTGCCCCCACTCTTTATTCCTCACTACCCATTTCTCATCAAACCTTTTTTTTTTTAAGTTTTTATTGAAGTATAATTCATTTATAATATTGTGTTAGTTTCAGATGTACAGCACAGGGATTCAGTTACATATATATGTGTATTCTTTTTATTCTTTTCCATTATAGTTTATTACAAGATTTTGAATATAGTTCCCTGTGCTGTAGAGTAAATCCTTGTTGTTTACCTGTTTCGTATATGGTAGTGCGTTATCTGTTAAACCCACACTCCCAATTTATCCCTACCCCTTCTTTCCCCTCTGGCAACCGTAAGTTTGTTTTCTATGTTTGTGGGCTGTTTCCGTTTTGTAAATTAGTTCATTTATATCATTATTTTAGATTCTACAAATAAGCTGTATCATACATTTTTTTCTCAGTCTAGCTTAATTCACTTAATATGATAATCTTTAGTTCCATCCAAATTGCTGACTATGGCATTATTATTTTCTTTTTATGGTTGAGTAATGCCTGCAGTGCAGGAGACCTGGGTTCAGTCCCTGCATTGGGAAGATCCCCTGGAGAAGGAAATGGCAACCCCCTCCAGTATTCTTGCCTGGAAAATCTCATGGACAGAGGAGCCTGGCAGGCTAAAGTCCATGCGTTCGCAACGAGTCAGACACGACTGAAGCGACTAACACTGATATTCCACTCTGTGTGTGTCTCTCACACATCTACGTCTTCTTTACCTTTTCATCTGTTGATAAATACTTAGGCTGCTTCCATGTCTTAGCTCTTATGAATAGTGCTGCTATGAACATTGGGATGCATGTATTTTTTTCAAATTAGAGTTTTCATCTTTTCTGGCTATATGTACAGGAGTGGGATTGTTGGATCATATGGTAGCTCTATTTTTAGTTTTTTAAGGAAACTCCATGCTGTCTTCTGTAGCAGTTGTACCAATTTACATTCCCACCAACAGTGGGAGGGTTCTCTTTTCTCCACACCCTCTCCAGCATTTGTTATTTGTAGAGACTTTTTGATGATGGCCATTCTGACCAGAGTGAGGTGATACCTCATTGTGGTTTTGATTTGCATTTCTCTAATGATTAGCAGTGGTGCACATCTTTTGATGTTCCTCACACCTTTTGATGTTAGCCATCTGGATGTCTTCTCTCATTTTTGATTGGGTTGTTTGTTTTTTTGTTATTGAGTTGTACGAGTTGTTTCTGCAACACATCTTACTGAGCTCTTGTTTATATCTGCTTTTGTCCATTGCCACTAGCACCACTTCGGTTCAGCCCCCTGCTCTCTCTCTTCAGTTCAGTTCAGTGGCTTAGTCACGTCCAACTCTCTGTGACCCCAGGTCACAAAGAGCTCTCTCTCTTGCATTCCTGTTATTCTCCTAACTCATTTCCCCACTTCTAGTCTTATCTTCTCTGATTCAGCCTCAGAGTAATTTTTATAATTAAAAAAATATTAGCATGTATCCCCCATTTAAAACACTTCAATCAGTTCTCACTGTCCTCCGTATAAAGTCCCTAGCATAACTCACCGTACCTTTCATTATTTGACCTCTGCTTATCTCTCACTTCAAGGATCTCCCACCTTATCCTCCATAACCCCTACTGTTCTAATTGCAGCTCTTCAAACAAAAATGCCTTCTATTGTCTCTGGGATTTTGAACATTTCTGGATATGTTCTTTTACTGCTTTCTATCTGTTCTCTTTCCCAGCTTCAGGTTCTTCAGTTTCTTGCCTTTTTTCTGCTCGTGAAAAGTGAAAGTGTTAGTCTCTCAGTCGCGTCTGACTCTTTGTGATTCCATGGGCTGTAGTCCACCAGGTTCCTGTGTCCATGGAACTCTCCAGGCAAAAATGCTGGAGTGGATAGCCATTCCCTTCTCTAGGGGATCTTCCTGACCCAGGGAGCTAACTCAAATCTCCTGCATTACAGGCAGATTCTTTGCTGTCTGAACCACTTCTTTCAGAAAGACTTTCCCTGCATCCAGACTGTGTTGATATCTCTGAAATGTACTCCATAAGGTGCGCAACTTATCCTACAACTCAAATCCACTGAACTGAATTGCCTCTTGAGACTGTAAACTCTTTGGGAGCCAGAACTATGACCAGTGTATTATTGAGTTCCTGATGATTAATACAGAGACAACACAAACAGGACATCAAAAAAGATGGATCAAATCAAAGAATGAATTACCAAGGACTCTTGAGTACCCATAGGTGAAGCAAAGAAAATACACATATCTGGATTTCGATGTTACATAGCATTTTAGTTTGTATGTTTACTCACTAAATATGTGTTCTGTGTTGTTTCCCATTTATCACACGTCTATTCCAATGACCGTGTGAAGTGTCTGACGGGAGAATGAAAATTACGTTTCTCAAAACTAATGACCTGGTGTTGCAATAATTTCTCCCCACAACTATGCTAACCATAGCTATGGAATGTGTAAGAAACCGCCTGATTTTTTACTATATGTATATGTATACATATATATATATATATATACATATATCTACATTCCAAGTAGAACTTGAAAGCTGTAATTTCTGAGTTCAATGCCTTCCATGGTGGCTGCCCAGCTACAGTCAGTCACATGAGTTGTCCCTCCCAGGGCCCTGCCCATGGTGGTGGCAGGCCCCTAGAAGCCAGATCTGAACTGTGTAGTCCTGCCCCTATAACCTCAGCTCATTGATCCAAGGTGGACACAGACTCACACTGGCCTAATAAGACTTTTTCTCCCAAGAACTGGGAATCTGGTGTTAACCTGGTGTCTGGAGAACTGAGTCATTTGACATGATCTCTTTAAATTTCCATGGTGCCTTCCCTTTCCAAGGCCTCCTTGGACAACTCTTGCTTACAGACTCTGAGAGTTCTCAGAACTGTTTCCATAAACCTCTATTTTTTACGTCACTTTCTGTGACTTGTCATCAAAAGAATCTTCCTAACTAATACAATAGCGATGTTACTAAAAACTGTCAATACTATATTTTCCTTGTTGGTTCAAATTTCTCAGAAACTACATTCTCTATTATTAAGGATATTTCATCCCGTGAGTGATAGAATATCTGATTAGATAAAAGGGAAATAATTGGATTGTATCATGCTAGAAGTCTGTGCGACTGAAGCGACTTAGCAGCAGCAGAAGTGTACATTTCAAAAAGAGACACCTCTATAAGGAAAAGTTTCTCAACCACTCTTACAGGAAAACACCTTTACACTCTGAAGCCTCACTTTAATGAATTGCGGGACCTAGTGCAACCCTACGGAAAGAACATGAAAGACCTGCAGTGTGGCCCACGCCAGTGGACCCGTCCTTTGTGGAGCGTCCGTGGCACACAATCTACCCCTAAGTGAAAACACTGACACAATTCATCAGGTTCTTCTGGCAACGACCAAGTATGTTTTGAATGCCAACCCTTTTCTCAGAATCCTTTCTATACTGGATATTAAAGCAAACTCAAATTTCTAATTTAAAGCAGGCATTGAAAATCTCAGTGACAAACCAGTAAGAAATATTTCTAAATTCTGAAAGAGTAGTGAGTTTCTATTAATTGATTTTTCTGTATGTTTGCCATATATGCTGCTATTTAATCATGCTATTTATGCTAAGGGATCTTTTAAGTGTCCTAAAACCAACTTTTAAAAAATTTATTTATTTATTTATTTATTTTAATTGGAGGATAATTACTTTACCATATTGTAGTTTTTGCCATACATCAACCTGAATCAGCCATGGGTGCACATGTGTCCCCCATCCTGAACCCTCCCCCACATCCCTCCCCACCCCATCCCTCTGGGTTGCCCCAGATCAGCTGCTTTGAGTGCCCTGCTTTATGCATCGAACTTGCACTGGTCATCTACTTTACATATGGTAATATACATGTTTCAATGCTATTCTCTCAAACCATCCCACCCTCACCTTCTCTCACTGAGTCCAAAAGTCTTTTCTTTTCATCTGTGTTTCTTTTGCTACCTTGCATATAGGATTTTAATTACCATCTTTCTAAATTCCATATATATTTGTTAATACACTGTATTGGTGTTTCTCTTTCTGACTTACTTCACTCTCTATAATCCGGTTTCATCCACCTCATTGGAATTGACTCAAATGTGTCTTTTTTATAGCTGAGTAATATTCCACTGTGTATATGTACCACAACTTCCTTATCCATTCATCTGCTGATGGACATCTAGGTTGCTTTCATGTCCTGGCTGTTTAAAAGCTTGCTGCAATGAACATTGGGGTACATGTACCTCTTTCAATTCTGATAAAACCACCCTTTTTGATCAGGCACAGATGGCTAATTAGTTGTAAACAAGGTGATCAACAACCAATGTTTAAACATAACTTTCCATATATGTTATCTATTGACACAAAGACAAGAACAGAAACTCAAATTCCAGAAGTATTAGTGAGTATTTGACTTTAAAAACAAACACCTCTCACCGCACCACGAATCTTCCCCCATTTTCTTTGTTAATAAATATATAAATTAAGAAGAGATTAAGTTTTAATAAATGTTCTGCCACAATAACAGACCAGAAGAAAGCATCTTTGTCACCAGCAACCAACACCTGTCCAGTTTTTCCAAGCCCACTTGGTGGCAGTTCTCACGATCTCTATAGCAAATGAACTTCTAGCAATACTCCCCAAGAGTAGCAGTAGACTATAAAAGTAGCCAAAATTGTCTTTAAAGCCTTTGTGAATGAGTGGATCTCTTTCTGGGTTAACACTCAGAGTCCCACGGAAAGGGAATTTACCACAGACATCCAAAAGATGCAGCTGCTCTTTCCGCTAAGAGAGATCATGAATGCCCAAAGCTTTTGAAACCTTAACTATCCAGTTAAATTTAGGGAAATTGATATTACCAAAGAGTCCCAGCAAATCTAACTGAAAGTACTTCAGAGAACCGTGATACTGGCTGAAAACCATGGTTTACATTCCATTTTCAAAGTGAGATAATGCAAGAATGCCAAAAATTCAACAGAGCCTTCTCAAATAACAATCTTGTCCTTGAGAGAGCACTGGGATTCTGAGCTGTGGAATTTTCCACTCATTTATTCTTTCATTTTCCATCTTCTTTTGCCTTCAAGTGTCAATTGGCTCCTCTCAGTCACAGCTGTACAAATCACAGGACCATTTTTTTTTTAATTGGCAGAAGACATACACATTATTCATCTATTCATTTCCACCTAATGGAAATCCAAAAAAGACAATTTTATTTCCCAACAAAACATTTAAAGCTGCTTCCCTCCCCGCCCCCACCTTGAGAAATGGGACAGAAGACTCCATCCATGGTCTATGTAAGTACAAAAATTTTGCCTATTAAAGCATGTATGAATTTGATTTTATTAAAATGTATGACTGCTTTTTTCCTCTTATACTTCATAGTACTTGTACATAACTATGTAGCAAATTCAATGTTTTTCTTAGCTTGTGAAACCTTAGTACCATAATAATACCAAGAACACTCTGTGCTTTTCCCAGCAAATATTGACTTAAGAGGGCACTTTGTTTACACTTATGCTACATCCTTGATAGAAAGCATGTACGTATTACGTTGTGGGATGTGTTTTTCTCTAACTGTAAATACAATGAAACAGAAAAGTCAAGCAGTGACTCTACATCAAGTGATTACCTTGGCCCCTGGGTTATTGATTGAACTGGAATGCAGGTTAAGGTCAGGGTGACTCTCATTTCGAAGGCTCCTCTGTAGCCAAAGGCAATGACCTGTGTCTAACTCAACATCCACATGACTTCCTATTTGACAAGCCAATTTCCATATGAAATGAAGGGGAAGAGTGACGTTTGCACTGGTAGTGAGGTATCTGCCTTGCGCGTTGGCCACAATGATAGGTTCATGATATAAGGATAAGCCTTCCTCTCCTTCAGGAGGTAGTTTATTGCCCTGCTCTGTAAAAGCCTTGTGGGACACAGAGCAGTAGAAAGAAATGTCCGCCTGCCTCCCCATCTTCAACCCAGCTCTCCACGACAGACGAATGAGACCCTTGAATAGTCACCATCAACCACTAGTGAAAATGCTGAGCAAAAAAAAAAAAGATGTGAGCTCCAAGCTCTCTGTCAGAAGATGAAAGTTCTATTATAAAAGACAGTCATGGCTTTACAAGCCAAACAGGACTTTCTCAACATCTCACAGCCATCTCATTAACCAATGCTCTCTCATCATGAGTGATCACGGGTGTTTAGAGTCAGAAGCAAAATATGGGGAGCTCTGTCTGCAGGCAAGTAGAGACAAGGCATTATAGAGGAAGAGCTAGGTGTGTGAGGAAAATGATGAAGTGGGCATATTTTAGTGCTTAATTCATAAGGAAGAAAATGCAGCGCGGGCAGGAACTTAACCCCTTTCTGGTTGGCATGTCAAATGGATACATAAACAATTATTTCCATTTCTTTCAACATCAATCCCGTCTATACGATTTGAACTTCTCTTTTGCCCCCCTACTTGGCTTTATTTCAAGGACTGGTAAAGACACCTCATAAAGGCCTTTCACATATGAAAAGGTACACATTTCAACATCTTTAATCGTTTTTGAAAGCTCATTGATTCTAAGTAGAGGAAATCATCATTTGAGATGATTCATTTCCGAGTTGCATCAAGTGTACCGTTGAACTCACAGCTGGGCATCTCAAATGAAAGATGGAATTTCTGGGACCTAACACTTCAGGGGCAGCAAGGAGTGTGGCCCCTCAGTAGCTGATGCTGAAGAAAACTTTAAATTCAAACAATACAGGACACCCAGTGCATGCTCACGAGCGCAGCACACAGGAGCATCACACCCAGCACAGCTTTACATGAGCGGCAAGCCTTATCTGCTCTGCAGAAGTCTCTACACAAGCCTGGGTGTTTACTTGGAGACGTCACCTTCCTGTTGCCCCATCACAGGTTGCCCTTATGTTCGTTTAACCTGGTTTTCTCTGTATACACTTGTCGACTCAAAGGAGAGAACTGTTAGATTTGGGACTTTATATTCTTTTGTGGGAAGATTTTGTATTTGCTCAAATGAATGTTTTAAGAAGTAAAGGGTGGAGGGAGGAGAGAAGGAATGGTTATTTTATATTCCATTTTATATTTTATATCCCATTTTTCC
Organism: Neotragus moschatus; assembly: GCA_006410615.1. NCBI lineage: Eukaryota > Metazoa > Chordata > Mammalia > Artiodactyla > Bovidae > Neotragus > Neotragus moschatus. Next base: position 1,715,100 of record SJYA01000881.1, read on the forward strand.
TATGTTAAAATGTCTGGAAATTTCGTAAGCTTAATGCTTATATATAAATACAAATGATAACGACGTAACTTTTGCTTATCCCTGGAAATAGGGATATTTTTGTTTCTGTGTGTGTGCATGCTCAGTGCTGTTCAACTCTTTGCCACCCCTCAGCATACACAGCCCACCAGGCTTCTCTGTCAATGGGATTCCCCAGACAAGAATATTGCAGTGGGTTGCCATGATGTAGGATAAGGTGGAGCAGACTAGGGTGTGATGGGACAGTCTAGGTTCATGGACCATATGGTGGTGATTTCTAGTGGCCTTGGCCTGCAATGCCTTGAAGTGTGTCTTGGGGTCCCCACCAGAAATTGGTCTGGGTTACGGCAATGAAAGCACCAGATCCTCACAGTTAGACCAGTGGTCAGTGACATAGGCCCTGATCCTTTGGCTTTGCAGAAAAGAATTTCCACAAAGATGGAAAATAATGGAGCAAGTAAAGCATTTATTAAGAGGGGAAAAGTACAATACGTGTGGACAGTCACACAGGAGGACTCAGGGGGGAGAGAGTCACTGAGTCACACCCTCATGGCAGTTTGAATTACTTTGATGGGATATTTCTTCCAGGTTTCCTTTGACCAATCATTTTGATTTGCCTGGTTCACAGTCCATATCTGGTATATCTCAGGATTCTCCCAGGTGTGCACACGCATCTCTTAGTCAAGATGGATCCTACCAAAAAGGCATCTGGGTAGAACATCCCTTGACAAAACTCTGCTCTGGCCTTCAAGGAGCCTTTTCTGGGTATGTGTGGCCAGGGAGGTCTCTTGACTTGGAGAATAAGGAGTATGTGGTCTGGGCAGGGCCTAGCTTCTTCCCTCAATTGCCCTGCTATTCTTGTCTTGGAGTTTCAGTCTATAGAGAGTGAATATCCAATTGCTTTACCCTGGGTGGGGGCCTTCTGCCTCTTGCCTCAGTAGTAGGTGAAAGTGATGTAAGTGAATGTCCCTCAGTTGTATCCAACTCTTTGCAAACCCATGGAATTCTCCAGGCCAGAGTACTGGAATGGGTAGCCTTTCCCTTCTCCAGAGGCTCTTCCCAACCCAGGAATCGAACCCAGGTCTTCCACATTACAGACAGATTATTTGCCAGCTGAGCCACAAGGGAAGCCCTCAGTAGTGGTGAGGGGATGATAGTACTAGAATGAACTGCTAGTTCAGCCCAGTGGTTTTGGAGTTGAGAACCTGAGCTTCAGTAAGGGGAGAATCTTAGACCATAGACAAAGGATTGAACAGTTGGAGTTAACTATATGAAAATACTGAAAAGGAAAGTGTTAGTCAGTCGCTCAGTTGTGTCCAACTCTTTGTGATCCCATGGACTGTAGCCCACCAGGCTCCTCTGTCCATGGGATTTCCCAGGCAAGAATACTGGAGTGGGCTGCCATTTCCTTCTCCAAGGGATCTCCCCAACATTTTTAATAAGAAAAACAAATATGCAAATTTTACTTACTTGCCATTTACTAGCTGTGTTACCTGAAGTAGGTTACCTACCCTCTCTGTGGCTCATCTATAAAATTGAAATAAAATGGTCATAGCCTTGCTGGGAAAATCAAATCAGTCGATAACTTTAAAGTCATCTAGAAATGATAAGTATCTGATAAACGTCAACTGTTTTTATTACTGTTGCCACTGCTAGTGTGAGTTCAACTAGGCCTTTCTCAAGTGAGCTTTTGTTGATTGACGAGCTGGAAAACTCAGTCCACCATGAATTGGCATGTCACAGCAGTGTGGGTGTCAACATTTTAGGATACACTGAGGCAGAGCCTAGCTTCAGTGTGGAGCTAAAGGAAGTAGAGGGGCAGGTATCTGGGAGTCTCCTCTCTGACTAATGATCACTCATACTTAAGAGCACTTAGGTATCATCTTTCTTATAGCATAACAAAAACTCCCAAAATGGAATTGAAAACCCAAAACTTTCCTGAGTCCCAATTTTGATTTTCGGAAAATTGACCAGGCCGCTTCTATTAATAACAATCTTCACCTGAATTGTTACAGAGATTAAATGTGTTGGAAAGCACTTTATGGCCTACAGATTCTACAGAGAACTGTACATTCTTAAAAGCATGGTGTATTACAATTACAAAATGTTTCTCTTATTTTGAAATCACAGGGAAAAATTCATCTTGCTTTCTCCCAAAGATTTAGCTTTGACCGTGAAAGTAGGATATATGTCCAGAGTATTCATGGAAAGTGTATTTGAAGATAAACACTGAGCTGGGAAGGTTGGAGGATGGGTTCCAGCCCAGCTTTCCCATGGCACAGCATATAGCTCCAGGCAAGTTGTTTTAGACTTCCTGGCTCCCAGTTTCCTTTCCTGTAAAACACAGGATAAATTAGATGAGCTCTCCCCCTCTCATTCTATAATTCTAAATGTCAGACATAAGTTTGCATGAAGCTATGAGTCACTAAAACTTGGTAAATTTCAGAAAATTATTTAATAAACAAAATCTCTCATAAGCAACTTGAGCAAGCTTGGAACTGACTTCCAAAATATTGCATAATTGTGTTTAGGCAAAGACTTCAAACCTAAGAAGAAGATGTTGGAAGTGGGCCTCTTTTCACTACCACTAGCAATTCACACGACTGAAGCGACTTAGCAGCAGCAGCAGCAATTCATAGAAGACAGACTGTGGGTTCCTGCGTTCATACCCATCTGCCTTAAGGGCTCAGAGCATTTGAACATCTCTCATTAATTTGTGGGTCACTTAATAAACAGAAAATGCTATTGTCTCTTTCAAAATGAAATGAAAGCCATTTCTATAACATGTTTAGCATCTCAAAATGCTTAATAACCATTTTAGTTTCCCCCTCTTCCTCATTTCTGCTTTGATCAACATAATAACTTTGCTAAGAAGGCTGGGCCCAGGTATTCTTATGCTCATTTTGTAATTGAATATTCTGGGGACAATCCTACCTGGAGTTGATGGTCCTCCTTAGATCTCCTGACCCTCACATGAAACCCGATCTTGTCTAAGAGTATCCTCCTCACTATGGTCCACCCGCCTGCAGATAAGCCCCTGGAAACACCTGCCTCAGCTCCCTTCATCAGCAGAAAACTCTCCTCCCTACTCACTGCCCAAGTCTTTCTCTGGGACCCTACATAGAACTGAAATCGTTCTCTGAGTGCTTTAGCTCTTTTAAAGAACTTCCATGGAAAAATAAGATTCCCAAGACAGAAACAATAGACTTATTGATGACTGAATTAAACCCTGCCTCCATGCCCTGTGGTTTCTCCCCATAAATGTTTTTCCTGTAATTCAGTGGCTGCTTTGGGAGAACTGTCCAAAACCCTTTCATCAAGAGTTATTTTTTCATCCTAAGATTTTGGCTATCTCTCAAAAGGGCAAGAAATGGATCATGTCCTAGAGAAAGATCCTACAAGGTCCTCAACATTTTATATCCATGGGGATAATTAGGAAGATTGAACAATTACAGCTCCTCCAAGAACTGACTGAGGGGTGGACCAACTTCAAATCACAAATATAGGATTCTGAACACAAAGTATAATTTTAGAGAACTCATTTCCCAGCCTCTGTGGTAGAGACAAGACAGTGATAGGTTTGAAGTGCCTGCCCTGGGCTTGGCCGGCAGAGTCAGAGGGCTGGGAATGAAAGATCACACAGAGATTAACTCCACAAGAAACATGCTTGTGCCTGCATAATATTTATCTTTAATATTTACTATCTACCTTCATACTGGCTTCATTTCCTGTATCCCCCAAACTAAGTGGCAGAAATAGCTACTCACGGTGGCGCACAGCCCCGCTACTGCTTCCACTGGTCTTACGAGAGAGGCACTGTTGCCTTCCCTCTCTTCCCTGGTGGCTCAGACAAAAGAATCCACCTGCAGCGCAGGAGACCTGGCTTCAATCTCTGGGCAGGAAGATTCCCTGGAGAAGGGAATGGCTACCCCCTCCAGTATTCTTGCCTGGAGAATTCCAAATGGACAGTGGAGCCTGGAGGGCTACAGTCCATGGGGCCGCAAAGAGTCAGACACAGCTTAGTAACTAGCACTTTCTGGCAACTGAAGCAACTGAAGCAAACTGGCCACTGAAGCAAAATAAATACAGCTCCCATCTTTGACTCCCTCTTCACTTATGATGGGCAACATTGGCAGCCATATGCATCACTTCACCTAATTCAGGTCCACAAATGGTAAGAAACTAGTGTGCACAAGGCACCACATTAGGTGCCCAGGGGACCAAAATCTGAGCTCAGTGGAGTGAACTAGGGCTGGAAAGGGACTGTGGGCAGCTGGTGATGGGGTAGATGAGTCTTCATATTCCTGTTTAGAATCAAAGGTTTTATAATAAAAACACACCTAATGATCAAACTCAACAAAGATATCAGACTAGGGATCATATCTTCTTTGAAATACCCCTGCATCCCACTCTGGTACCTAAAAAAAAAAATTTAAGGAAAGAGAAATATCTGAGGATTCAGAGAAGGGATGGTTCTTAGGTGGATAAGTAATGGTTTCATGAAGAAAGTGGTGCTAGAAATAAGTTCTAAAAGTTGAACTTATGTATATATAATGCACATTTTTTTGGCCATGCCATGCAAGAGCTTAGTTTTCCAACCAGGGATTGAACTCTTGCCCCCTGCAGTGAAAGTGCAGAGTCCTAACCACTGAACTGCCAGGGAATGCACAACTTTAAATGGCCCTATTGTATCAGGATTCCCTGGTGGCTCAGATGGTAAAGAATTCGCCTGCAGTGCAGGAGACCTGGGTTTGATCCCGTGGTTGGAAAGATCCCTTGGAGGAGGGCATGACCACCCACTCCAGTATTCTTGCCTGGAGACTCCATGGACAGAGGAGCCTGACGGGCTACAGTCCATGGGGTCGCAAAGAGTCGGACACGACTGCGCAACTAAGCACAGTATTACATACATCATCTTACTTCTTAAGACAAGGAGAGGAGGTCCCTCCACATAAGAAGTGGACCAGGAGTAAAGGCAAGGGCCTGGGAAACACCAGACTGTACATGCCAAACCTTTAGTGAGCACCTACTATGTTCCAGTTGTGAATGTAGGTGATACAAGGATTCTGAAGCACAGATGTCTGCCTTCAAATATCATGCAGCCTGGAGGAGAGGCTGACATAGTTGGCTCAGAATGTGTGTATCAGGTGGAAGCAGAAGATAAAGGTGGGAGACTCCATCAGGACCAGGTGAAAAGGATCATTAAAACTAGGCTAATGGGGCTGTACTTATTTCAGTGGTGCCACGTTGTGCTCAGTCATTTCAGTTATGTCAGACTCTTTTCGACCCTATGGACTGTAGCTTGCCAGGCTCCTCTGTCCATGGGAATTTTTTAGGAGTGGGTTGCCATGCCCTCCTCCAGGGGATCTTCCCAACCCAGGGATCGAACCCATGTCTCCTGTATCTCCTGCATTACAAGTGGATTCTTTACTGCTGAGAAACCAGGGAAGCCCTGTTTCAGGGGTAACAGAGGATTATTAAAGATGTGAGGCTGAGGAGACATGAGGTGGGTTGGATACATGATTCATTTAGAGCAAATGCATAACATTCATTCAGAACAAGAAAAAACCGGGAAGAAAACCTGGGTAGGAGATGAAGGCAAAGGTCTCAGGCTATAGATAACAGCGCTCTGAATCTGGTAGCATTAAAGAGGAATAAAAAGAATGAAGAAAGGGGGAGCCAGCTAAAACAGACAGTATAGGACATTGAATTGCTTGGAAGGAAAAAGAAATGTTTGGTACAGACCACGCTGAGTTTGGGATGCCAGTAGAATGCAGAAAGGAGGCGTTTAGCCCACAGTTGGACAGTTAGGTCTGTGGTATTCAGGTGCTGGCTAGAGAGATATGTTTTTAGTGCTGTCCACAAGTGGGTGGCTGATGGAGCAGGTACAGAAGGAGGAGAAAGAAAACATTTCTGGGGAGTACATCCATTTATGGGGTAGTGGTACTGGGTTGGCCATTCGTTCGGGTTTTTCCATACACTGTTACAGAAAAACTTGAACAAATTTTTGGCCAAACCAACAGAAAGCCCTGTGTCTGAGGAAAACAAGAGAAATCAGAAAAGAGTTGAGGGTCAAGATGATACATGCCAGCGAACACAGAGCAGGAGAATGTTCAAAGGAAGAGGTATCAAGAGTGAGATGCTAAGGAGAAGCCAGGAGATATAGTCTGGGTCAGGATGAGCCACTGGATTGGATCTAGTGCTTGGGGCGGGGGGTGGGGGGTGGGGCGGTCACTGGCTGCCTTGAAAAAGAAACTCCAGTGGGGCCGAGAACAGGAAAGTCAGTATGCGTCAGCAAGTTAGCAAGTGGAAAGAAGGAAGAGATGGATGGATGGAAGGATGGAGAGTACGGATGAGCACGAGGATGGATGGGCTGACGGGGAAGGGGAAAAGGAATCAGGCTTGCAGGTGGGTGACAGAGCAGGGAGAGGGATGCATACAACCCAGAGACAAGACGGAAGAAGCAAGCAAGCGTGGAGGGGGTGATGAAAACACAAAGGCTCTCCCCAAATTATCTCACCCATGCCGATGGCTGCAATTACCACCTCTCCCTGGGGTGACTCACACCTTTATACCTCCTGCCCCAACCTCTTCCTGAGCTCCTGATGTATATATAATATGATCTACTAGACAACTCCACCTGGATTCAGAAAGATACCTCAGATTCAACCAGCCTGAATCAAATGTGCGATCTTTCCCTCCAAGCCACATCACCTCCCACTGTCCCCTTCTCAACATGACATCTTTATCTGAAGTCATAAGGTTAGAACTTATCTCAGCACCATGACTCCTCTGAAACCCCACGCCACCTCTAGAGGGTTTTATCTCCCCAAATCAACCTTTGCCCTCACCTAAGCTCTATACTACAGCTGGAGTGACTTTTTCAAAACGCTAGTCTGATCACATCCACCCCTGCCTAGAGTGATTTCAGTGATTTCCTGTTAGGCAGTGCCAAAGTCTGACCTGGCTCTCCAGCTCCGGACAGCCTTGCCCTGCCCACCTCCCAGCCTCACTTCGCACCTTCTTCAGCATGCTTCTTTTCTCTTCCCCCATCACCCCAGCCATCCTGCTTCTCTTCTCTTCCACCTCTGTGCTCCACACAAGCTGTTCCACCTGCCTGGCATCCTTTCCCACCATTCTCTTCACCTGCTTAAGTTATATCTCNGCTCTTTTATTTATTGTTTTCTTGTTTGTCATCCACCTATATGTGTTGTTCAATACCATAGCCTCATGCTGCTTTGTAAATTTCAATAAATTAAAATTTAGAAAGATCTGAAAATTCAGCACCTCATTTGCACCAATCACATTTCAAAGACTGAAATCACATTTGCTACTGGTTTATACTTTTCATCATAGGAGACTGGAATGCAAAATTAGGAAGTTAAGAGATACCTGAAGTAAACAGGTAAGTTTGGCCTTGGATTACAAAATGAAGTAGAGCAAAGGCTAATAGAGTTTTGCCAAGAGAACATAACTGGTCATAGCAAACACCCTCTTCCAACAACACAAGTTGACTCTACACATGGACATCACCAGATAGTCAATATCAAAATCAGATTGATTATATTCTTTGCAGCNAACAGGTAAGTTTGGCCTTGGATTACAAAATGAAGTAGAGCAAAGGCTAATAGAGTTTTGCCAAGAGAACATAACTGGTCATAGCAAACACCCTCTTCCAACAACACAAGTTGACTCTACACATGGACATCACCAGATAGTCAATATCAAAATCAGATTGATTATATTCTTTGCAGCTGAAGATGGAGAAGCTCTATACAGTCAGCAAGAACAACACTGGGAGCTGGCTGTGGCTCATATCATGAACTTTTTATTGCAAAATTCAGACTTAAATTGAAGAAAGTAGGGAAAACCACTAGACACTTCAAGTATGACCTAAGTCAAATTCCTTACAATTATACAATGAAAGTGACAAATAGATTCAAGAAATTAGATCTGATAGACAGAGTACCTGAAGAACTATGGATGGAGGTTCATAACACTGTACAAGAGGTGGTGATCAAAACCCTCCCCAAGAAAAAAATGCAAAAAGAGTAAAATGGTTGTCTGAGGAGGACTTAAAGTAGCTGAGAAAAGAAGAGAAGCAAAGGGAAGAAGAGAAAAGGAAAGATATGTCCATCTCAATGCAGAGTTCCCAAGAATAGCAAGGAGGGATACAAAAGTCTTTTCAAGTGAACAATGCAAAGAAATAGAGGAAAACAATAGAATGGGAAAGACCACAGGTCTCTTCAAGAAAATTGGAGATACCAAAGTGATATTTCATGCAAAGACAGGCCCAATAAAGGACAGAAATGATATTGACCTAAAGGAAGCAGGAGATATTAAAAAGAGGTGGCAAGAATACACAGAAGAATCATACAAAAAATATCTTAATGACCCAGATAACTTACAAAGGTGTGATCACTCACCTAAAGCCAGACATCCTGGAATGTGAAGTCAAGTGGACCTTAGGAAGCATCACCACAAACAAGGTTAGTGGAGGTGATGGAATTCTAGTTGAGTTATTTCAAATCCTAAAAGATGATACTGTAAAAGTGCTGCACTCAATATGCCAGCAAATTTGGAAAACTCAGCAGTGGCCACAGGACTGGAAAAGGTCAGTTTTCATTCCAGTTCCAAAGAAAGGCAACCAAATAATGTTCAAACTACTGCATAATTGCACTCATTCCACATGCTTGCAAGGTAATGCACAAAACTATTCAAGCTAGGCTTCAACAGTATATGAACCAAGAATGTACAGATGTACAGGCTGCATTTCGAAAAAGCAGAGGAATCAGAGTTCAAATTGCCAACATTCATTGGATCATCAAAAAAGCAAGAGAGTTCCAGAAAAATATCTACTTCTGTTTCATTGACTATGCTAAAGTATTTGATTGTGTGGATCACAGCAAACTGTGAGAAATTCTTCAAGAGATGGAAATGCCAGACCACCTTAACTGCCTCCTGCAAAACCTACATGCAGGTCAAGAAGCAACAGCTAGAACTGGACATAGAACAAAGGACTGGTTCCAAATTGGGAAAGGAGTACATCAAAGCTGAATATTGTCACCATGCTTATCTAACATATTCATAGTACATCATGAGAAATGCCCTGCTGGATTAAGCACAAGCTGGAATCAAGATTGCTAGGAGAAATATCAATAACTTCAGATATGCAGATGACACCACCCTTATGGCAGAAACCAAAGAGGAACTAAGGAGCCTCTTGATGAAGGTGAAAGAGGAGAGTAAAAAAAGCTGGCTTAAAATTCAACATTCAGAAAATGAAGATCATGGCATCTGGTGCCATCAGTTCATGGCAAATAGGGGAAAAGTGAAAACTGACAGAGTTTATTTTCTTGGACTCAATATCACTGCAGATGGTGACTGCAGCTATGAAATTAAAAGACTCTTACTCTTGGAAGAAAAGCTATGACCAACCTAGATAGGGTATTAAAAAGCAGAGACATTACTTTGCTGACAAATGTCTTTATAGTGAAAGCTATGGTTTTTCCAGTAGTGTGTGGATGAGAGAGCTGGACGATGAAAAAGGCTGAGCGCCAAAGAATTGATGACTTTGAACTGTAGTGTTGGAGAAGACTCTTGAGAGTCCCTTGGACAGCAAGGAGATCAAACCAGTCCATCCTAAAGGAAATCAACCCTGAATATTCATTGGAAGGACTGATGCTGAAGTTGAATATCCAATACTTTGGCCATCTGATGCGAAAAGCCAGCTCATTGGAAAATATCCTGATGTTGGGAAAGATTGAAGGCAGGAGGAGAATGGGACAACAGAGGACGAGATGGTTGGATGGCATCACCAACTCAATGAACATGAGTTTGAGTAAACTTCAGGAGTTGGTGATGGACAGGGAGGCCTGGCATGCTGCTCGCCATAGGATCACTAAGAGTCAGACATGACTGAGTGACTGAACAAATACAATACAAATACCACATTGGGCAAGACAGTTATAGAACATTTCCATCATTGAAGAAAATACAAATGGACAACTCATCTCTGGAAAGAAAGTTCCATGTTATCAATTCTTATATATCCCAAGAGCCTAGAAGAACATCTTCTAAACTGTAGGCTTCAATGTATGGCAAAACCAATACAGTATTGTAAAGTAAAAAGTAAAAAAAATAAAATAAATAAACATAAACAAACAACAAAAAAATAAATTGTAGGTTATATTGAGGATTGGAATATTCAGTAGTTAATGATCAGTACCACTTTGTGAAATAGAGTAGAAAATAACAAAGCATATAACATTAAACCCAAGAAGAGCAAGGATCTCTGCAGGAAATTTTATTTTGCATAAATTACTCATTAGACATAAATTACACATAGACATAAATTACAAAAATTGCATATTACATAAATACATGTTATGCATGTATGTCCTAGACAACATTATAAGTTATATTTCATGTTGTATGTCACAGTCCAAAAAAACCTTGTATATAGTAACTGTAATATGAAAAAAAGTGTAAGTGTTAGTAGCTCAGTTGTGTCTGACTCTTTGCAACCACAGGGACTGTAGCCCACCAGGCTCTTCTGTTCATGGAATTCTCCAAGCAAGAATGGAGTGGGTAGCCATTCCTTACTCCAGGGGATCTAGTGTGGACTTATTTTTTGTTGAATCAATCAACCAATAAAATGTTTTATAGTCTACCTGATTCTGCTGACTCCCAACTCACACCCTTTGATGAGGGAATTACTATACTTATTTTAAAGTTGAGAAAAATGGAGGTTATGAGAGTTAAATAACTTGTCCAGAAGACAAAATTTTAAAGGGTTGGAAATTCAGTGTCAAATCTGGATCTGGCTGGCTCTGCATCCCATGATCTTAAGCACAGATGTGACTGGCTCCTGCAAAGGGAGATGAGATGAGGAGCTTCCGGAGGACTGGGAGGAAATCCGGCATTGGAGGATTAGCAAAGGCGAAAGAGTCTGAAAAAGAGGAGCCTCCTGAAGGAGAGGGAGGCTTTCGGAAAGGAGGGAGTGGAGGAAGCTACAAAGGGTCCAAATTTCAAGGAAAATGGAGCCTGGAAATTTCAGCCAAGTTAGCTTTGAGGAGGTTGTTAAAGACTTTAGCAAAAATTATTTCAGGGAAGTGACTGGGAACCTATCCCTGAAGGCCAAAGGGGAAAGGGGAGGTGGACATACACTTCCGCTGTAAAGGAGCAAAGACTCTGCAGTCAGAGGCAGTCACTACTGATTTATTTTCAAAATAGAACGTTCTGAGCATGATAATATATTGATGAGAAGGGAGAGGTTGACATGAACAGTTCCTGAGCTGATGGAAGGAGACGAAATCCAGGAAAGAGATGGAGAGACGACCCTGATAACGGGAGGACCACCGTCTCTGGTTTAAGAGGAGGAAAGGGAGGTTGAGAAGTGGGTCCAGACAAACTAGAAGCAGGAAGCTGCCGCAACTTCTCCCCAGTGGTTTCTTTGCTCTGGGAAGCAGGAGACATCTTGTGCTATGAATAGAAAGTAAGGGGAAAAAAATGTGGAAAGGTTATTTTCTTAAATTTATTTTTATTGAAGTATAGTTGCTTTACATGGTTTCTGCTGTACAACAGTGGTTCTATTAGTACATATACATACATATATGCGCATTCTTTCCATATTCTTTCCCTTTATGTTTATCACAGGGTATTGGATTTGTTCCCTGTGTAGGATCTTGTTGTTTATCCATCCTATATATGATAGTTTGCATCTGCTAACCCCAAATTCCCAACCTATTCCTCCCCTTGGAAACCACAAGTCTGTTTTCTATGTCTGTGAAGCTGTTTCTGTTTCATAGATAAATTCATTTGTGTCATAGTTTACATTCCACATATAAGTGATATCATATGATATTTGTCTTTCTCTGGAAAGGATATTTTTATTTTTTTAATTTTTAATTTTTTAATAAAATTTTTTTAAAGATTTTTAATTTATTTTTAAATTTTTATAGTAGCAGGCTTCCTTCATAGCTCAGTTGATAAGAATCCTCCTGCAATGCAGGAGACCCTGGTTCAATCCCTGGGTCAGGAAGATCCCCTGGAGAAGGGAGAGGCTACCCACTCCAGTATTCTGGACCGGAGAATTCCATGGACTGTATAGTCCATGGGGTTGCAAAGATTCAGACAGGACTAAATGACTTTGATCTACAATGTCAGTTTCTGCTGTACAGCAAAGTGAGTCAGCTATATGTTTACATATATCCCCTCTTTTTTGGATTTCCTTCATTTAGGTCACAGAGGATTGAGTACAGTTCCCTGTGCTATACAGTAGTTTCTCATTAGTTAACTATTTTATACACTGTATCAGTAGTGTACATATGTCAATCCCAACCTCCCAATATCCTCCTTTCCCCACTGGTATCCATATGTTTGTTCTCTACGTCTGTGTCTCTATTTCTGCTTTGCAAAGAAGATCATCTATACCGTTTTTCTAGATTCCACATATATGCATTAGTTTATAATATTTGTTTTTCTCTTTCTGACTAACTTCACTCTGTACGGTAATCTCTAGGCCCATCTACATCTAAGCAATTGGTAGAATTTCATTCCTTTTTTGGTGAGCAATATTCGATGGTATATATGTACCACATCTTCCTTATCCATTCTTCTGTTGATTGACATTTGGTCGCCTCCATGTCCTGGCTATTATAAATAGTGCTGCAATGAAATTGGGTGCATATATCTCTTTGAATTATGGTTTTGTCTGGGTATATGGGGCTTCCCTGATGGCTCGGCGGATAAAGAATTCACCTGTAATGTAGGAGGTACAGGAGATGCTGGTTCAAGCCCTGCATCATGAAGATCCTCTGGGGTAGGAAATGGCAACCCACTCCAGTATTCTTGCCTGGAAAATTCTATGGACAGAGGAACCTGGTAAGTTGCAGCCCATGGGGTCACAAAGGGTCGGATATGACTAACTAACTGGTTATAACTGGTTATATGCCCAGGAGGGGGATTGCTGGGTGATATGGTAGTTCTGTTTTTAGTTTTTTTAAAGAACCTGCATACTTTTAAAGAACCTCCCTCATGGCTGTATCCATTTACATTCCCACAAACAGTGTAAGAGGGTTCCCTGGAAAGGGTACTTTTTATTGTATATTGGAGTGTAGTTTATTAACAACATTGTGTTAGTCTCAGGTGTACAGCAGAGTGATTTGGTTATACATATACATAGATCTGTCCTTTGGAAAGAGTATTTTTTTAAAAAAAAAAACAAGCCTTTATCTGCATTTACATGTGCATAAACCCTCAAAACCCTGTTCCTAGTTCTCCTAAATCAGAAAGCCAAAATTTCCCTGCATCACAGTACCCTGGAGGAGTTAGAACTACAAAATGTTGAGAGAAAGGTTCTCTAATCAGCTGAAATGGACTAGACAGCTGACCTGGAAAGTAGGAATGGGGGGCAGCATGCCCGGACCCCACAGACGCTGCATCTTGTGAACTTCAAGTGACACCAGTCAGCAAGCACCCTGGAAATGCCTGGATAACCCTGGACTTTAACTGAGCATTTAAGACATTGGACTTTAGTATAAGAACCTGACCTCACTCATCCTGTGAAAACTAAAAGCTGAAAGAAGCAAACCTCCAGTGGAGAGCAGAAGAAAAATAGAATCAATGTGACGGTTGCTTAACTAAACTTGTACCCATTTTGCACCTTCCTTTTTTTTTTTTTAATTTTAATTTTTATTTTTTCATCTCAGGTGTACATGAGTTTCCAATCTTGAACCCCCC
>SJYA01000881.1:1733449-1774121 GCA_006410615.1 Neotragus moschatus
AAAAAAAAAAAAAAGCCTTTATCTGCATTTACATGTGCATAAACCCTCAAAACCCTGTTCCTAGTTCTCCTAAATCAGAAAGCCAAAATTTCCCTGCATCACAGTACCCTGGAGGAGTTAGAACTACAAAATGTTGAGAGAAAGGTTCTCTAATCAGCTGAAATGGACTAGACAGCTGACCTGGAAAGTAGGAATTGGGGGCAGCATGCCCGGACCCCACGGAAGCTGCATCTCGTGAACTTCAAGTGACACCAGTCAGCAAGCACCCTGGAAATGCCTGGATAACCCTGGACTTTAATTGAGCATTTAAGACATTGGACTTTCGTGTAAGAACCTGACCTCACTCCTCCTGTGAAAACTAAAAGCTGAAAGAAGCAAACCTCCAGTGGAGAGCAGAAGAAAAATAGAATCAATGTGACGGTTGCTTAACTAAACTTGTACCCATTTTGCACCTTCCTTTTTTTTTTTTTAATTTTAATTTTTATTTTTTCATCTCAGGTGTACATGAGTTTCCAATCTTGAACCCCCCCCCGACCTCCCACTCCACATGCACCTTCCTTTTTGTTTTATGTGTTCATCGAAAGTTTCCAATCTTCCACTTGTAGGTGCCTAAAATGCTGTTAGTATACAAGGTTTGCTTAAAGTTTGAGAAACAAGCCCTTTATGTTGCAAAAACTCAATTTGCTCTACCTCCTGAGTTGGGAAAAACCTTTTCTCGCCTACCCTGTGTTTCTTTCCTGTCTGTCTCCTTTACTGCACACACTGCACCCTTCACTTCTGGCCACCAAGTAAGGGGGGGGTTTCTACTCACACCAAGCAGTTCTCCATGGCACCAGCTGGGTGTCCTACAGCTTAATTCTGACTGTGTCTACCTGGAGAGGAGGTCCGATCCCACATGCTAAGAGCTCAGTCCCAGCAGACTGTCCCCCACCTGAGAGGGCTAGAGCAAATTCAGATTGTCCCCTGTGCTTCAACCAATAGGTTCCCACAACCCCCTCAACTGGCTTGAATAATTTGCTCGAGTGGCTTGCAGAATTCAGGAAAACAGTTTACTACATGGACTGGTTTATTGCAAAAGGATATGATAAAAGATATAATGAACCTCCAGATGGAAGAGATGCCTAGAGTGAGGTAAGTGGGAAGGGATGTGGAACTCCCGTGCCCTCTCTGAGGGTACTGTTCTACCCACACTTCCACCTGTTCTCCCACATGGAAGGTCTCCAAATCTCTTACTTTTGGAATTTTTATAGAGGCTTCCTCATGTAGGCACAATCAATTCTTAACTCCATTTCCTGCCCCTCTCCTCTCTTTGGTGGATGGGGGAAGGGTTGAAAAATTCTAAGCTGCTAATCATAGTTTGGTCTTTCTGGTGGTCAGCCCCATCCTATCACTTAGGAATTTATAAGGAATTTAGGAGCCCTGTGTAGGGATGTAATGAAAGACCAAATTTTGGAACACAAGATGCTCCTAATACTTTAATGACTTAGGAAATTACAAGGGTTTTAGGAGCTCTGTGCCAGGAACTGGGGGCAAAGACCAAGAAATACAGTTTCTATTATCTCATACCCTAAAAATCTTGTGTAGTGTTGTCCTAAGTCACATTTTAAAAATCAAATTTAAAAACTTCCACCATCACTATGTAGGGATGAACTAGAAATACAAAATTATTGAAAGGATTTTCATTTCCAATGGTAAGAGCAGCCCTTGCTATTTCTCTAAAATGTTCTTTCCACTTATATACCCGCATAGCCTCTCACCTGACTCCCTCTCTTCCACTGAATCAATATTCTCCTCATCACATAACACTCTTAGCAGTTCCTCTGCAGATCCCCCACGTCTTCATTTGCAAACACACTGACAATAAAACAGCATACTCCCTTGTGTGTCCAGAGCCCAGTGTAGCTCTACAAGGCAGGGTCACATCTTCCATGCTGTGGCCACATCCTGCTTTGCCCAGGGCTGCCCAAAGCAAAAAGCTTAGTAAATACACAAAAGATTTTCACAGGCATCCAGGGAGAAAGTTAAATCTGTACATTACACCACATACCCACAAAAAATCCAGATATATCAAAATTTACATGAGAAAAATGAAACCAGAAAAGAACTAAGAGGCAAAAAAAACAGGAGAATATCTTAAAAATCTCAAAGTAGAGAGGAACTTTTTAGATTTTTCCATAAAACCCAGAAACCACAAAAGTAGTGATTGATAGATTCAGCCCAAATAAAATTTCTAAAATTTTACATAAAAGTTTTAAGATATCTTAAAATACTATGGGCAAGAGCAAAAGAAATTTTGCTTTACAACACAGACTAAGGGCTGATTTCTTCCATGCATAAGGAACTCTTAANCCCTTGTTAGTCAGATCATTTGTAAATATTTCCCCCTATTCGGCAGGCTATCTTTTTGTTTTGTCAATGGTTTCCTTTGCTGTGTAAGAGCTTTTAAGTTTAATTAGGTCCAATTTGTCTATTTTTGCTTGTATTTCCTCAGCTTTAGGAAATCAGTTCAGAAAAAAAAAATATATTGCTAGATGTTTTGAATTCTTTGTAGGTGTTAACCCCCTGGAGAAGGGAATGGCTACCCACTCCAGTGTTCTTGCCTGGAGAAGTCCATAGACAGAGGGCCTAGTGGGCTATAGTCCATGGGGTCGCAAAGTCAGACATGACTGAGCGACTAAAACACTTTCACTTTCAACCAGTTAAAAATATCAACATCCAGCAAACTAAACAAGAGTACTACCAACTCCCACAAACACAAAGCTCACTTAACACTGTATAAAACTATAGAAATTCTAATCAGTGATCCTATGGAATCACCTCTGAAAGATTAGAACCTAAATAATGGGACCCTGAAGTTCATTTCTAATTATGAATTCTGGCTGAACATCACAATTTAACATTCTTATAGGTGCAGAAAATATACACTCGCAGAGGCCAGTAGCCACACCACTCCTGGTGAGCAGAATGAAACAATCCAAGTAACTGACATAGCAGTCAAGAATGCTTCCTCACCAGCCACCATTATGTGACTCTTAGTTTCCATCTTAATTGAAAATTAATTTTTTAATAACTCAAAATAAACATAATCACAAAAAGTAAAACAGTCAAAGGGAAAAACTTTCCCCAAAATTGTCCTGAATCAAACTAGGGAGCACTTCCTCTCCAAGGAAAAGCCAAAACGGCCTCGGAGTTATTTTTAAGTCTGATCAAAACCTCACTCCCAAGACTGTACTTAGTTCCCTTTGTGGACTGCTGTCATCACAGAAATCTGGCACGTTATGTTCAAGACAAGGATTAATGTGATCCCCAAGTAAACTTAACAATGACGTGCAACCAGTTACTCAAGTTAAATGATTTGGAGCTCTGGCACACTGTTGTAAAACACAGTTGACAATTTATATAAGACACGGAAGTACTTTTATTTCTTGTGCTTTCTCCTCTAACCTTTCCGAGCAGTTACATTAGGAAGTGGCTGCTTCTCCTGGCAGCTGGGTTCTGTATCTCTACCCTTGGAGAAGCAATTCCTTGTGCTTCAAATACCTAGGGGCTGGCTCCTTACAAAAGAACTTCCTTTTTGTAAGAGAGTTTGAAGAACATACTTTAGACCATGCACTAAACACGTGTTAATCATTGTCAGAAGGGCAAGAGTAGAATGCAAATAGGTTGATGAGATTCAATCCAAAGTTACTTTCATAAAATTCAGTACCTTGGACTCTAGATCTTATGTGAATAGTGAGGTCCCAGGTCCAGCACCCAGCACACACATGCACCAAACAATGTCTCTTTCCATTACAGTAAGTCCAGTCTTACTGAGTGAGATATTACACTGCTTTTCTCTGTTTCCTCATCTAAAAGTTTAAGCCTTGACTACCTATATTAGGGCTGTAGTGAAATTCAGTTTACTGTGCCTAATGCCACATGAACTCTGGTAGAAGTAGCTCATAAAATAAATACCTTTTTTAAGTTGTAGGCAAAAATAGAAAGCAGAAAATATATAATTTCATCTATCACAAAATTTTATAGCTAAAAAAATAACTATTCAACTATACTCACATATGTAGTCATTTTCTTTCCTAACTTGCTTGCACATTTCCATTTTTTTCTACCATAAAACAAGAAAAAAAGTATCTCTGGCTACTTCCCAAAGTGGACGTATTTTTCCTTGCCTGGGCATACAGCCAATAAAGATTAAATTGGTGGGAGTCATTAAACATATGACCTTGGACAAGCACATTAACCCTTCAGGATGCCAATTTCCTCTTCTATAAATTAAGAAAACTGGACAAATAAGTCCTTCTGAAAGCACAAAATGTTCTGGAATTATCTAGGGACCATGTATCTTGGCCATTGGAATACGGTCTATGAAACTGCATTTTTTTAAGAACTCCCCAAGAGATTCTGATGCACACCAAGTTAGAGAATCTTTAAATCTGATGATCTCTAAGTCATTTCTGGCTCTAACAGTTAGTAGTCTTTTTTAAAACATGCTTGTTCTGTGTATGTAGACAACTTCATAAAACCGCACAACTGTAACCATATACTTGCTTTGTTGTTCAGTTGCTCAGTTGTGTCCAGCTCTTTGTGACCCCATGGGCTGCAGCATGCCAGGCTTCCCTGTCCATCACGATCTCCTAGAGCTTGCTCAAACTCATGTCCATTGAGTCGATGATGCCATCCAATCATCTTACCCTCTTGTCATCCTCTTCTACTCCTGCCCTCAGTCTTTCCCAGCATTAGGATCTTTTCCAATGAGTCAGCTCTTCACCGGAGAAGGCACTGGCACCCCACTCCAGTACTCTTGCCTGGAAAATCCTATGGACGGAGGAGCCTGGTAGGCTGCAGTCCATGGGGTCGCTAAGAGTCGGATATGACTGAGCGACTTCATTTTCACTTTTCACTTTCATGCATTGGAGAAGGAAATGGCAACCCACTCCAGTGTTCTTGCCTGGAGAATCCCAGAAACAGGGGAGCCTGATGGGCTGCCGTCTATGGGGTCGCACAGAGTCGGACATGACTGAAGCCACTTAGCAGCAGCAGCAGCAGCTCTTCGCATCAGCTGGCCAAAATGGCATCAGCTCTTTGGCATCAATACATGCTTTGGGGACCTGTTTTCTCCCTCTTCCTTTTCTTGTGTGGCTTCTTCTGCTGCTGAGCATCCTATTCTATTCATAACAGTCACCTTCCTCCCAAAGGACCCCATATGAACACTCTACACATGATCTCAATAAATTAAGCAAAGGCCTGCTTGGTTCCTTAGTCTAGATTTGGGATGCTGAATCCAAAGTCTTAAATGTATTTTTTAATCTAACTGAAAATGTAAATGATTTGCCAGTTCTCTGTCTCCTCTCGTTCCATCTCCCTTGCCATCCAAGTAACCTCATGTAAAAGCAATTGCTCCTTCGCCATCACGGTTGTCTTTACCTCTGCATCTCCTGAGCCTTGCTCACTGCTTGGCTGGCAGAGGATATTGCCGTTGACTGATTGGCTTTGAAAAAAGATATTGCAATCTTTGTCCCTGACTGTTTTGTGACTCTTACTGGGTCATTGTCTTTACTGACCAGATAGGAGTAAGAAGGTCAGAGATGAATGAAGACTGCAAGGGAGATGGAGAGCCAGAGCCCAGAGTCTCCTATGATTCTCTGCCTCTCAATTCACAGGCAAAAGACTCTGAAGCTGGACATTATGTGTATAATAAAAAGAAGAAGAAATAATCGCTCCTTTCAAAACAGGTAAATAGAGTCCTACGAAAGATCAGACCCAAATCGAAATAAAGACTATGTGGAATCTCATAAAAGCTCTTTATCTTTGATTTAGTTTTGTTAAATTTTTGATTTGGCAAGAAATCAGTAAATGTTTTACTGGTAGGTGGGTTATGTTCACGAGACTGAATTTGATTACTTTGGCAAATCTCTATGAATGGGAAATTGAGATATGACTTGTCACCCCACAACCCTCGCAATGTACTTGTAGTCCCTCTTCATGTTTTACTCTGTGTCCACCCAAATCACCCTGACTCATAACCAGGTATGTGAGTGGACATAACATTGCATTGCTCATCTCTGAGGTGCCAGGAAGGATGTGCCAAAGCCATCAAGTAAATGGACCACGCTGCCTCCCTTGGCAAGAGAAACCTGTATAAGAGCTCTCTTGCTCGGGTCACTCTTTCAGTGCTCTTAATAGCTATTACACATTTTATCAAGAATTCAGCAAAAGGCCCAAAGCTCAAAAGAGTATGGCTGATGATGATGACCCACCCTCAGCTACTTAAAAAATCAGTACAGAGCCCACACGTTGACCCATTCTTGAGAACACTTCTGATACTATCACACATGCCAGATAGCTCCACAGAAAAGACTGTCTTCAGGGACATCAGGCAAACCTCCTGACACGAACATTGCAATAAACATCAATCACCATGGCACTTTTAAGTCAGATCTTTGAACAAACTTGGGATACTATTGAGAATCCTTTAGAGTCACGCTTTCATCCTATGAGTGAGATAACCACATCCAGGTTTGGTGTAAGAAGAGTCAGCAGAAGTACCATGGGAAGGGGACTCTCTCACAGCGCTTTCTGGGGTCTTTTGGTGCCTTTGTCAAGTTATTTTCCTGTTCTCGGGATATTCATATAAAATAGAAGATTCCTTCCTTTTTTCCAGATACACAATGAACCACACTATAGCTAGGAGTACAGATCTTGGAATGTAAACATGTCTGAAATGTTCACTATGGTGAATCTATATTGTTTTGACAAAATTTCCAGAGTTACTCAATTGATGTAGAAGTGTAAACTTGATCCTAGACAAAGCAAGAAAGTCAAGCAGTTACTGCCTGTGGGTTCTAAACATAAACAGCTAGGTTCTATTGTCACTGGCCTCCACATCTGGAGAAATAAATCTAATGTAAACTAGTTGCCACCAATTTTCTAAAGTTTCATAAGAGATATCAATATCTAAAACTACAAAAAAAAAACCTCCTGATTATTTTTATCAAAATAAAAATTAGCTATAATATAGCATTAACACACATTTGCATACATGGCCTCCAACCCTTCCGTCAAATTACAATTCACCCTGTTGCTCAANCATCAATATCTAAAACTACAAAAAAAAAACCTACTGATTATTTTTATCAAAATAAAAATTAGCTATAATATAGCATTAACACACACTTGCATACATGGCCTCCAACCCTTCCATCAAATTACAATTCACCCTGTTGTTCAAGCCCCAAACTGTTGTTAATAGTCTCCTTGGTTCCTCGCTTCCCTCACCCAATCTACCATTAGCTCTAACGTAAGATATATCCTATGTCTCCCCACCTTTCCTGGGTTCCCTGGCCAATGTTCTAATCAGGGCCCAAAGCATCTCTCTCCTGCACAACCACAATAGCTGCCAAAATTTATTTCTCAACTTTCCTCTTGCCTCCTCAAAGCCATGCTCCAATAACAACCAGAGAGACTGTTATGTAACTGAAACTTTTCATGGCTCTCCTTTGCACTTAAGATAAAATTCAGGCTCCTTGGCCTGATCTTTCACAATCAAGCCCATGTCTACATGTCCAACTCCATCAGCCAACACCCTCCCTGCCTCATGACCCTCCAGCCACTGTGGCTTTCACTCTGACCCTTCCACTCACCAAGCTCACCCTATTCTCTTTCACCAGCACTTGAAAGGGCTAGATCCTGTCCATCATTCAGTTTTCTAGATCTCAACTCAATGTCAGTGCTCCCCAAAAAAGCACTTCTGAACCATTCTTTCTGAAGTAGCCTCTCAATCCCAGACTCTCGTTTGCATCACCCTGAAATTCCCCCATAGCAGTAATCATTCCTTCAACTGTCCTTAGCTAGTGAGAGCTGACACAGCCAGGGTTACATCCCCTTCCTGTGGTCAGTCTGCATCCACTAATTGGTCCAGGCAACAGTAGAAAAAACAGCCCATTCTCCACAGTGAGGGATCTCTGAAGTCATCCCAGTCTCAGATCTCCCTGCAGAGCTGGCTGAGATCATCCCTGAGTTGTCATTGCCCCCTGCCTGATCCTACTTTCAGCCCCTCCCATCCACAGACAATGATCCCAAGAGGTCTTGAGAATAACTTTTTACTTGCTAATGGTTTCCTGAGTCAGCTTCAGGGGATCCCAACCTGTAATAGAACTGCTCATATTCTGCATATGTCTTGAAGATATAATCAACAAAATTTGCGGATAGATGTGTTAGTGTGGGGGGGGTGCAGGGAGGGAGGCAAAAATAACATCAAGATTTTTATCTTAAGCAACTGGAAAAACCAAGTTGCCATTTACTATTATAGGTAACTCTGCCAGAAGAACATGTTGGGGGTGGGGCCGGGATCCATTATTGGTTTCTGTTCCAATCATGATGCCTATGGGGCACCAAAGAGGAGCATCAGGTAAGCTCTTGAATAGGTGAGACTGGAGCTCAAGAGAGAGGTCAGGGCAGAAATAGAAACGTGGGAGTTGTTAGCATGCAGAAAGTGACTGCTCACAACTGGATAAGAACAACCTTTAGATCAAAAAAATATATCCATTACAGTTTTGGTCAGGGTTTCCCAAGTAGACTATCTGCATTATTATTATAGTATTTTTTAATTTTAAAATTTGTCATGAGATGTATACTGTCGCTAATTAGCTATCTACCTTGAACAAGTCATTTACATAACTTACTGGCCTCTTTGTTTCTTCATCTGACATGTGGAGATAAATTATAATTATAACCTCCAACTTTAGGGGTTAATCTGAGGATCAAATGAAAAGAAAGATAAGAAGGCACTTTGAAGAGTTAAAACTTATTCTAATGTGACATCTTGTTGCTGTTAAGCACTTTTTTAGAAATATAGTTTCTTTGTCATTAGGAATGAAGAGTGAGACAAGAATTAAATTAAACATCCATTGAATTTCACACAGGGAGAAATGACAAATGAATCCAAAGGAAAATTAAATAAGTGAAATAACAATAACAAGATTGAACTAAATACACTGGGNTGAGATCATCCCTGAGTTGTCATTGCCCCCTGCCTGATCCTACTTTCAGCCCCTCCCATCCACAGACAATGATCCCAAGAGGTCTTGAGAATAACTTTTTACTTGCTAATGGTTTCCTGAGTCAGCTTCAGGGGATCCCAACCTGTAATAGAACTGCTCATATTCTGCATATGTCTTGAAGATATAATCAACAAAATTTTCGGATAGATGTGTTAGTGTGGGGGGGGTGCAGGGAGGGAGGCAAAAATAACATCAAGATTTTTATCTTAAGCAACTGGAAAAACCAAGTTGCCATTTACTATTATAGGTAACTCTGCCAGAAGAACATGTTGAGGGTGGGGCCGGGATCCATTATTGGTTTCTGTTCCAATCATGATGCCTATGGGGCACCAAAGAGGAGCATCAGGTAAGCTCTTGAATAGGTGAGACTGGAGCTCAAGAGAGAGGTCAGGGCAGAAATAGAAATGTGGGAGTTGTTAGCATGCAGAAAGTGACTGCTCACAACTGGATAAGAACAACCTTTAGATCAAAAAAATATATCCATTACAGTTTTGGTCAGGGTTTCCCAAGTAGACTATCTGCATTATTATTATAGTATTTTTTAATTTTAAAATTTGTCATGAGATGTATACTGTCGCTAATTAGCTATCTACCTTGAACAAGTCATTTACATAACTTACTGGCCTCTTTGTTTCTTCATCTGACATGTGGAGATAAATTATAATTATAACCTCCAACTTTAGGGGTTAATCTGAGGATCAAATGAAAAGAAAGATAAGAAGGCACTTTGAAGAGTTAAAACTTATTCTAATGTGACATCTTGTTGCTGTTAAGCACTTTTTTAGAAATATAGCTTCTTTGTCATTAGGAATGAAAGTGAGACAAGAATTAAATTAAACATCCATTGAATTTCACACAGGGAGAAATGACAAATGAATCCAAAGGAAAATTAAATAAGTGAAATAACAATAAGAAGATTGAACTAAATACACTGGGAAACATTAAAATTCTCAAAAGCTAATAAAACTCAATTTTTCGATAAGCTAAAAAATACAGAAACATTTTGAAAATTATGAAAAACAAAAGAGCTTACACATTCAATGACAATTGAATAAAACAGAAAAGATTTTTTTAATAAAAATGAGTATCAAAATTAAGGATGTAAATTTACATATAAGCTTTAAAATAATTTTTCTCCTTGAAACATAGAAACAGATTTGTTTCACCTAGAAATTAATTGGCGTTCCTACTAACCCAAACAAGATATATGTGTTGTTATTTTTTATCTATACCTCTACTTTTTAAACTGGGAAATGCAATTTTAATTGTTTGCAGAATTTTTTTTTTAAATATTTTCAATGGGAAAATCTGAAAAGAGTACTTAAAATATGTCACTCTCATTTCAATTATGCTATCTAGATGCACTTCATCCTATTCCACTCATTGCATCCTTGCTGGGGTGGGAGCACCATAGAAACTTTTTAAATTGAAGTATGGGACCACAAAGAGTCGGACACGACTGAAGTGATTTAGCAGCAGCATAGTTGACTTACAACATTATGTTAGTTTCAGATGTACAACATAGTGATTCAATGTTTTAATAGATTACACACCATACAAAGTTATTATCAAATAGTGACTTTATTTCTTGTGCTATACATTGCATTCCTGTAGCATATTTACTTAGTAACTGGTAGTTTATGTCTCTTAATCTCCACTCACTTATTTCATTTCTCTCCCCACTACTCTTTCCTCTAATAACCATTGTTTGTTTTCTGTATCTATAAGTCTGTTTTTGTTTTTGTTATATTTATTTATTTGTTTTGCTTTTTAGATTCCAGATATAAGGGAAAATGTATGGTATGTGTCTCTATCTTAATTATTTAATTAAACATAATATCCTCCAGATCCATCCGTGTTGACACAAATGACAAGATTTCATTCTTTTTTTATGTCTATTGTGTTCTTTATCCATTGTATTCTTTATCCATTCATCTGTTGATGGGCACTTAGGTTGCTTCCATATCTTGGCTATTATAAATAATGCTGCAATAAGCTTTGGAGTGCATTTACCTTTTCAAATCAGTGTTTTTATTTTCTTTGGATAAATGCCCAGGAGCAGAATTGTTAGATGCTATGGTAGTCCTATTTTTAATTTTTTTAGAAATCTCCATATTGTTTTCAGCAATGGCTTTACCAATTTACATCCCCACCAACGGTGTCCTATGGTTCGCTTTTCTCCACNCAAATCAGTGTTTTTATTTTCTTTGGATAAATGCCCAGGAGAAGAATTGTTAGATGCTATGGTAGTCCTATTTTTAATTTTTTTAGATATCTCCATATTGTTTTCAGCAATGGCTTTACCAATTTACATCCCCACCAACGGTGTCCTATGGTTCGCTTTTCTCCACATCTTTACCAATACTTGTTATCTGTTGTCCTTTTGATGATAGCCACTCTGATCATTGTCAGGTGATATCTCATTGTGGTTTTTGATTTGCATGTCTATAGCAATTAGGAATGTTGAACATCTTTTCATGTGCCTATTAGCCATCTGTGTGTCTTCTTTAGAAAAATATCTATTCAGGTCTTCTGCCCATTTTTTGATTGGGTTGTTTGGTTTTTGATACTGAGTTATATGAGCTGTTTAAATATATTGGATATTCACCTCTTGTCAGTTANCCACATGGAGGCTTGTAAGGGGTCCAGAATCAACAAATAAGCCAAAAATAAATCCAACTCTAAAGCAAAAAGTTTTACTTTTTCTAGTTTCCTCTGGTTGAGAAAGAAAAATAAGAACTAGGAGTTCACTAGTAAGTATAAAATTTCATGTTATTTGTTAAAATGATAAAACTATATACAGTTGAATAAAGCCTCAGGATGGCTCCAAAGTCACGGCACGTTTTAAGACTTGATACACATGTCACCATTTTCACTGCGATTCACCTTTTCTCTGGAAGATAAGTTCCTCGGGGGTGTAAATGATTTTACGAGCCTAGAATCAAAGACGAACAATAATTTTCCCTTTTTTTTTAATGTTTATTTTATATTGGAGTATAATTGATTTAGAGTGTTTTGTTAGTTTCAGGTGTACAGCAGAGTTATTCAGTTATAAATACTCATAAATCTATTCTTTTTCAAATTATTTTCCCATTTAGGTTGTGTTAGTCACTCCAGTTGTATCCAACCCTTTTCGATCCCATGGAACATAGCCTACTAGGCTCCTCTGTCCATGGAATTCTCTAGGTAATAATACTGGTGTGAGTAACCATTTCCTTCTCCAGGGGATCATCCTGACCCAAGGATGAAACCTGTCTCCTGCACTGCAGGCAGACTCTTTACCGTCCGAGCCACCAGGGAAGCCCATCCCATTTCGGTTATTAAAGAGTATTGAGTAATTCCCTGTGCTATATGGTAGGTCCTTGTTGGTTATTATTTCAAATTTAGCAGTGTGTATATGCCAGTCTCAAACTCCCAATTTATCCCTCCCCTCAGCCTTACCCCCTTAATAACTGTAAGTTTGTTTTCTAAGTCTGTGAGTCTGCTACTGCTATTTTGTAAATAAGTTCATTTTTATGATTTTTTTAGATTCCACATATAAGTGATATATATTTGTCTTTCTCTGTCCTGTTTATTTCACTGAGTATGATAATCTCCAGTTTTCTTTTCTTAAAAAAAAAAAATGTCCTAATAAAGCAGAAAAGCTTAGGTATACCATGCCCCTGCCAGGAATCATGTATGATTTGGGGGCGTGGTGCCCGAGGAAGCAGCTCAAAAATGCAGAGGATAAAAACTCTGGGGTGAGTAAGAGGCTATCTATACACAGTGTTCTCAGCAAGCCTAGAAATGTTTCAAATGTTGTTCCAGCCCAGCTGATGATTGTATTAGAACAAGTCTCCCATCTAGGCCTGGCCCTTGATCAGCAGAATTCCTTCAAAGACACTGAGACTGGCAGGCAGGAATATATCATCTGCTAGTGGGGATACCAAAAGTCCTGGAGGTTGCCATGACTCTCGGGTTATTAGAGTTCACTTGTGTACTTCTAAAAATACAATGGGATAGCCTTCCCAGTCCTAGACCATCCATGAAGAGGCAAGAAACAACTATTTTAAGACAGCTTTGAGAAAAATGTGCAATATTTTTTGCAAGTCATTAACTTGTCGTTTTTCTGTGCAGAAACTCCAGTTTTTATCCCTAAATTCTACCATAAACTGAATGCTGAGGGATGGGGTTAACATTAGGTATAATAGGACTGGTTTCTAAATCAGATGTTAATGAGCCTATTTGCTCCTGTAACTGTAAACATAGGGGAATGTTCCCAATAAAACCATGTTCCTGAGCCTCTCTACAGTCCCACCCCCAAAAGAGTGCATGGATAGTGTCTCCTGCAAACTGCTTAGTTCCACAGCATTTTCTAGTGTTCCAGGTATCATTTGTTAAACATATTTTTAGAATCTATTCCTCCCGAGGTCAGAAGTTACAGATAAAGCAGAGCAAGTCAGAATGACCGCCAAAATGGATGTGGCCTGGAGCCCTGGGTTTCCCGATGAGAGGGAATTAGAGGGGCCTGTGGAGGCTTATTGGAGGCCATCGGATGTTTTCTGGAAGTTTCATCCAGGATGAGACTCGAAGGGCAGTAAGAATTTTCCAAATGAAGGAAGAGCGCGCGGGGGCGAGGAGCAGAGTTGGGGAACGGGAGAGAACAGGAGAAACAACATCTCTGGCAGCAGAAGCGGAAGAGGCCCAGCCTGAGTTTAGGCAGGGGCCCACCCGGGCCCTCACCTTGACCTGGGTGCCCAGTGTGAGGGCAGGCAGTGACCGTCTGCAGGAGACAGCTGTGCTGTGACATTAAGAATGCTGCTAGGAAGTGCTCTGAGGCTCCCGAACTGTGTGAGCCAGACCCTGCTCCACCTTCTTGGCCACTTCTCACCCCGAAACCGGAAGCGGAATTCTACTCAGTACTCTGTGACTATGAGCCTGTGCAGTCTGCACATTTATGTGGGGTCCCTGCAGAGGAAGCAGGCAGGGGAAGAGCAGGGCTCTCCTGCCTGTTGTCTGCAAGCCTGCATGTGGAAAGCATGGATCACGAGGTGAGCGGTCTCGGGGAGCTCCTGTGAACAGTCACAGCAAACCTGGAACCAAGGGCTTCCCTAAGCCTTTTACATGTTTGGGGATATTCTCTTTTAATTTTTATAGCCCCTATGAGCCTGCCTGTGTGTTTTTTTCTGTAGTTTCCCCCCACTATGATTTCTGTTCTACAAATGAGGGAAACTGAAGCACAGAGTGGTTGAGTAATTTGTCTGAGGTCACCCAGCTAGTTCCTAAAGAGAAGCCCTGGAACCCAGATGGCCCAGCTCCAGCCTGAGTTCTTAGGCTCTGACTTCCGTGGCCCTTACTCCAGCACAAGGGAGAGCACCACAAGGCCCCCATTCCTCCAGGAGCTGGGGCATGGAATAAATACCTACTGAGAGCACAGGGCAGAGAAGGCAGTGGCACCCCACTCCAATACTCTTGCCTGGAAAATCCCAGGGATGGAGGAGCCTGGTAGGCTGCAGTCCATGGGGTCACTAAGAGTCGGACACAACAGAGCGACTTCCCTTTCACTTTTCACTTTCATGCATTGAAGAAGGAAACGGCAGCCCACTCCAGTGTTCTTGCCTGGAGAATCCCAGGGACGAGAGAGCTGGGCTGCCATCTGTGGAGTCGCACAGAGTCAGACACGATTGAAGTGACTTAGCAGCAGCAGCAGCAGAGAGCACAGGGGCTTGACTAGAAATAAGAATCACATGGGTGCAGCTCACAAAACAAACTTCAAAGAAGCCTAGTCCATAGCATGTATACAAAACAGAACTGATTCTGCCTACGAGAAATGGCTGCTTCATTTAAACTGTCTCGTTGCTGTCTCATAACCACTGGGCAAGGGAGATAGAATCTCCTCATCTGATGCAAGAGGAAACTGAGGTGAAGAGGGTTGTGTAACCAGGTCCAGATGGTGAAGCTGAGTTCTTTTCCTATTCAGTGAAGCCTCCTCAAAATTCAGAGTTTTGTCCTCACTCCTAAAAGTGGGCATCCATTTCAAGTAACTTCTCTTTGACGTACAGAGTAAGGGGAAGTGTTTTCATTCAGACAGTTACCAGATTCGCTTCCTACACTCTGCAACAGGAGGCTGATGCAAACACACCAAAACATCCGGCTCACGGCAGCCTGGCTGTTCAGAGAGACCTCTAGCTCCAGCCTATTCCATCCGAGGCTGACGGGGACTCTGCTGAGGGCGCTGTAAGGTAAAGGGGCGCCATGCTGTAGTCCTAGATCCCACTTGTCCAGAAGAGAAGGCACTTGAAGAACACTGCAAGTCAGGAGGGGATAACGAGGAAACAGTGAGAGGAGGAGGCAGGCGTGGGTGGAGGTTGGTTACGGATCAGACATCACAGCACAATCCAAGCTTTGATCCTCCCATCAGGATCTTCCTTCAACAGTAAAGGTTGCCCAGCCCATGCTGGTCAACCCAACCTCTGCTTTGGCTGCAAAGTATCTTCCTGGGAAAGAAAAAAGAACTGTTGAGCCAGGGCTTATAGCCAAGATTTCAGGAGAGGAAGGTACATTTTAGCTCCGAAGTACAAGACACATTGCTTCGAAGAACAGGGAGAAAAACGAGAAGTTTAACTTTGTTTTTAGGCATAGAAGTAAAACTTTGCTCCAGTTCTATAATAACAGCTTCCTTCCTCCCTCCTTCAATTTCCCAACCCTGTGAGACAAGGACAATTGTACTAATGAAATCCACAGTTGCAGAACCTGAAGATCAGTTTATACTGGGTTTTACTCTTTGGGGAAGATAAAAGAGGCAAGGTGTTAGACTTTCCAATGAGTAGAAAACAAAGAGGCAAACAAAAATAACCCTGTATTTGGGTATCAAGGGCAGCAATGATTCAAGAAAGAGTATAACAAAGGAACTGTGTGACTGAGTCAGAACCATAGTGACTTGTGTGAAAAACAAAGGGAAGTGAGCACTGTCCTTTCTGGCCAAGGCATGCAGGCAGCATGCCTAAAGCCTGGGGGCAGCCTGCTTTCCCTTGGGGCTGCTTGAGGGATTAGGTAAATATAAACCTCTTCAAATAACCCAAGATGTGAGAAATTGAAAGCATAGCAAGCTGGAGTAGTCATCAAAGGATAAATTTAGGAGAGCTTATTTTGCAAGCTAGAATTACAGAACAACAAGATGCAGTCAATTAAAAGCATTAAAGGGTGAAGTTTCTATGATTGGGAGAGAGTTGCCATCTATGACAAAAAGCCAGAAGGGACCACCATTCTTCAAAGATCAGGCAATCATTTTAATAAACTGGCTCATTCTCCCTTGCCCCAACAGCCAGTTTCTACATCAAGACTAGTTCAAGATTTCAACAAAAGGAGGTGGTTTACAAAAGAATCAGCAAGAACCCAGAAATGTTTAATTAAAAAAAAAAAAAAAAAAAATGACCAAGCAAAGAAAAACTTGCTCTGTATACCATTTAGGTTATACGTGTTTTTTAAGTAGCAAAGGGTAAGAACTTTAAAAACAGACACTGCTACAAATTTCACTATATTCACAGAATTCTGTATAGCCCTTTAGGTACTATCATATCCCTTACCTTGGTGGAGCCTCATAATTCCCTACTTAGGTAGAGCAAGAATTACGGTCATTTTACGGATGAGGAAACTGCAGCTCTGGAAGGTTAAATATATTGATATGGTCACACAGCTAATAGGGCAGGACTGAAATATGAACCTGTCTGCATCATGCTTTTTTTCCATAGGTTCCTCAAAAAATAAAATCTGGGCTCAGCTAATACGTCATCAGTGTTTATCATGTGCCAGACACATGCTAAATTGTTTATATTTATTATATCATTTAATCCTCAACCACTCTCCTCAGTTGACAGATGAGGAAATAGAAGCACCGAGAAGTGAAACAACTTGCTCAAGGTCACAGAGCTTGTAGGTGGCAGATTCAGATCCCCAAGAGGGGCCACATTTTAAAGTGGTCATTTGGTGCGATTACATATAAATAATTACTCTATGGTCTTTTTTACATGCTTATTGAAATATTATCAATTTATGTGATTTTTCTGCTTTAATTTTCACAAAAACACTTTAAGATGTGTAATACTGTTCTTCTGATCCAACATTTAAAAAGCTCTGTATCTTTTAAAATGTTACTGAAGCTGAGGGCCTTCACCTATGTTTCATCCTCTGTAAAATGAGAACATGAATGGTTATCATTAAAATTAAACTAGTTTATTCATGGAAAACACTTGTGATTAGAACCTAGTGGTGCCCATGGCAGGCTTCTGCTTATATGAACTATTTTCATTATTGCCCATGGCCTGCCTCCCCCAGTATAGCTAAGAACTTGAGTTGTAGAAATCCACTTACTAACCATTAAGGCAGTCTCGCCAGCATTCAGGATGTGCTTTAAAACAAATTGGAATAAATGATCAAAAGTTCAAACAAGAAAGTGAATGACCGATAACAAAATTACAAAGTTCAAAATGAGCTGCAAGACCTGGAAATAAATGCCTCCAAAGAGGAGTAAAATGGAAACCATATATATTTTTTTAAACTTTCCAAGAAATACATTTCACTTAATCCACAGTGAACCACATTTCTGTTAAAATGAAATGATTATTTCCCAAAAATAAGTAGTATGAAGTCACATAAAAAGCTAATTAAGTCCACGTCCAACTATAAGAGGCCTTATTGAGATCTCACTTAAAATTGAGGAAGGAAATCCGTGGTAAGGTTTTTATTTCATCTTTAATTTCCCACGGTTTTCAAAGAGCCATATTACAACTCTCTCTCAAACATGTGCAAGGAAGTATTGTGACTGTGAAAATAGATACTCCGAATACCTACGCTAAATATTTACATTCTGCCTTTTTTAGTTAAACAATTGACTTTGTTCTTTAGCATTTAGGTCAAAATATTTAAATGCTGTAAAACATCAATAACAAGAGGATATGGTGTTTCACCAGATAGTCTAAACTTACTGGTTTTAGCAAAAGCTTCACAAGGAGGAANGACTTTTTATCAATGAAGATCATAGGATCCGGTCCCGTCACTTCATGGCAAATAAATGGGGAAACAATGGAAACAGTGACAGACTTTATTTTCTTGGGCTCCAAAATCACTGCAATTGTGACTGCAGCCACGAAATTAAAAGACACTTGCTCCTGGGAAGAAAAGCTATGACCAACCTAGGCAGCATATTAATTAGCAGAGACATTACTTTGCCCACAAAGGTCCATATAGTCAAGCTATGGTTTTTCCTGTAGTCATGTATGGATGTGAGAGTTGGACCATAAAGAGGCTGAGCACTGAAAAATTGATGTTTTTGAACTGTGGAGTTGGAGAAGACTCTTAAGAGTCCCTTGGGCTGCAAGGAGATCAAACCAGTCAATCCTAAAGAAAATCAACCTTGAATATTCATTAGAAGGACTAATGCTGAAGCTGAAGCTCCAATACTTTGATCACCTGATGCGAACAGCTGAGTCATTAGAAAAGACCCTGATGCTGGAAAAGATTGAGGGCAGGAGGAGAAGGGGATAACAGAGATGAGATGATTGGATAGCTTCACTGACTCAATGGACATGGGTTTGAGCAAGCTCCAGGAGATGGTGAAGGACAAGGAAGCCTGGCCTGTTGTAGTCCATAGGGTCACAAAGAGTCGGACACGACTGAGCAATTGAACAACAATGGACTTTTTGTGATCATTAAGCTTCATCACATAACTAGATTTTCATCTTCTACAAAACTTTTAGGATCAAAACAAATATATTAAGCAAGAAAGGATGGATGTGTTGCTGTATCTCCTCGTCAA
Organism: Neotragus moschatus; assembly: GCA_006410615.1. Classification (NCBI taxonomy): domain Eukaryota; kingdom Metazoa; phylum Chordata; class Mammalia; order Artiodactyla; family Bovidae; genus Neotragus; species Neotragus moschatus. Next base: position 1,752,299 of record SJYA01000881.1, read on the forward strand.
ATGGGAAAAATAGCATAGGAAAACAGCCAAGTTTACCAAAAATCACAAATACAGATCATCAAGATAAAAAGAGAGAGCAGAATTCCTGAATCCCAGGCAAGGACCGATGACTCTGTCTCCTCTCTTCCACTGTGACACACGTGCCCAAAGGGATGTGCAGCTGACACTGTTTGTCCCTCAACCCCCTTGGGATTTACAGGTAATACCCAGGCCCACAGCGTTGAAGTCACGTAGCTAGCAAAAGAGGCCTCTTTCCCATCTAGTGACCAAGGCCCTCTCCCAGACACTGTTCTGTTCATCGCATGTTCCATCCCAGAACAACTGGAACAGACTGCCTCATTCATTCAGCCAACATGTACTGAGAACCTAGCAAGCTAAGCCCGAGGAGGAATGGCCAAATCTCATCTGCTAAAGCACATTCCTCGCTCACCTCAATGGAAAAAAAAAAAGAGAGAGAGATCAAAAGTCAAAATATACAAGGTCCTAGGTAAGGACAAGATTTGGACACGCTTTAAGGTTAGACAGACCTGGATACATAATCTGACTACACTTTGCTAACGTGTCACCTTGGGCTTCTACATCCTCTTCTGTAAAACTGTGAAAATTCCTCAGAGGTGGTTTATGAGGATTAAATGAGATAGCACTTAAAAAAATTATAACATAGTGTCTGGACATAGTAAGGGACTGAGTAAGTGTAAGCAGTCAGCGCTACTACTGATTACACCAGGCCGGGAGTGAGAAAAGTATCAATACTTCTGCTGCATTTTCTTTCTTCTCCCATCAGATGGCCTCAGGGCACGCACCTCATGCCATCTGAACCACATCAATATGAGAGTTATCGGTAAGTTACAGGTGGCCTTGCAAGGCCACTTTTAGTGGACTCTGTCTGCAAGTTTTCCTAACTCTGTGTGTGTGTGTGTGTGTGTGTGTGTGTGTGTGTGTGTGAGAGAGAGAGAGAGAGAGAGAGAGAGAGAGGCTTTCTTGCTAAACCATGGCTTTTAAATTCCTTTGGGTCTATGAGTCATCCACCTGTCCAAACTTGTACATCTTCTGCAAGTAAAACTTCAGAACCTTGCCTAATAAGTTTTTGGTTAATAGGTACCAGATTAAGATGAGAATTACTAAACTGAAAAGCAAAAAGAAGTGTGCTGAGAGTTTCCCCAATACACCCTGTATGCATTGTCTCTGTAATTCCTGTAATCCATAACCATGCAAGGCACTCCATGAAAAGAGACACGGGATCCTCTGAGTTCCCCGGGAGGACTTAGGATAAGTGCTGGGAAACACAAAGTGACGGGCATGGAGATGCCCAGGCAGCCAGGGCTATATAAAGACAGGCACGTCAGTGCTCAGAAGGGTGAACAGCTATAAGACACAGGGGTTAGCAGGATGACGGTCAAGAGGGAAGCAAGGCAATACCTGTTTGGAAACACTTCAAGGAAAAGAGTTCTGAAGGGCAGTGGGGTGACAGGCAGATGTCAGAGTTGACAAGAGAGAGCAGAGCAGAGATGGCAGGAGATAACAGAAAAAGTGAGCCCTGGAGAGCAGAGAGCAAAAGTGAAAGGATTTGCCAACTTCTCCAGGACCCCTTGACGCCTACATAGTCAGAGAGAACCAGAGAGTGGGATATGGCAAATTAGAAGCATACATAATTATGTTGTCCATTTTCCCCCTCCATGTCCGTTCGTATTAAATGTGGAATACACACAAATGTATTTAACTTTAACTTTCTACTTACACTTATCATAGTGGGAATGTGAATGCCCCAAACCCAAAGTCATACAAACAACTTTAAAACCCCAGAAGTGATTTATTAGCCTCACATGGATCACTGAAAAGTAGAAGCATCTAGGAGGAATGGTAAAACTTCTTTCAACTACAGAACTATCTATAATATAAAGAAAAATAAACTTCCAGAAGTAGGTTTACAATTTTACTTTTTGAACAACAATGTCTAATCCAGCAGTACTGTGTAGTCAGTGGAGACTTTTATAAAAATATTTGTTGACTAAGCTGGTCATGACCTTGACTCAGGTCATAAGACTCACAAGCATATTCCTTGCAAGAAACTTTGACTAGATTCTCCACAAAGGCCCTGTGGGCCATGTGGGTGACAATTTATATATGAATAGTAAAATAATCCCCACTCCAGCACTCTTGCCTGGAAAATCCCATGGACAGAGGAGCCTGGTAGGCTGCAGTCCATAGGGTCGCTAAGAGTCGGACACGACTGAGCGACTTCACTTTCACTTTGCACTTTGCACTGGAGAAGGAAATGGTAACCCACTCCAGTGTTCTTTCCTGGAGAATCCCAGGGACGGGGGAGCCTGATGGGCTGCCGTCTACGGGGTCGCACAGAGTCAGACACGACTGAAGTGACTTAGCAGCAGCAGCAGTAAAATAATATCTCCTTTAAGGAGCACATTCGAGGTGACAAACACTATTCTAGTGCCTTCCTCCTCATCATCTCCAATCCTTAATTAAGGAATCCCACCCTGTAATAAAGCAGATGTCTTTAGATATGAGAAAACAGGGGCTTTGAAGGAGAGACCGTGTTCCCAAGTTGCATAAGTCATGGAAAGGAGACTACAGTCCAGCTCTCTTGAATTCCACAGCGAGGTTGGGGAAGGGAGAAGGTGTCTTACCTAAGAATCAGATTACACGAAGAAATCTCTTAAACCTATGCATTAAACTAAATTTAAAAAAAAAAAAAAACCCAAATGAAAAAAACTCTTTGTAGACCTGTAGATAGTTTTTCAAATAGAAAATTAAATACCCAGTAAATAAGCCTCAACAGTTACCACTGTAAGATTGGAACTAGACTCTGAACCGCAACTAAGAGCCTTTCCCCCACCCATCCCCTGAGGAAAGGAGGTCAGATTTCTCCGGGCACCCCAAGGCCTCCATCCCATCAGCCTGCCAGGAGTTCTGCTCTCCAGGTCTGACACCAGAGGTTGAAAGTAATTGCAGTCTGAGCTCTCACCTCATTGCCACTGACAGCTAAAATCAATCTTACTAGTCAAGACAATCTCATAGGAAACAATCCATAATATCCTTGAGACATTTGCCTCTGAGAAAGATGGATCTGGTGCAGTCGCCTCCGCGCCCACCCTGGCCCCTGCTCGGCTGGCAGGGGGAGGCGCCTGTGGGCGGAGAGGAGCCGCCAACCCCAACACCGGCCTGGCCTCCCGCTGGCTCCGCATCCTCGTCCCCCAGGAGGGTGCCTGGCCCGCGTGCAGGAATAACAGCAGCGTCCACCGAGGCAGCAGCGGGGGAAAAGCCAGTGTGTTCAAGTTGTTGTTTCTGGCTGGATGAGCAAGTCTAGACCTCAGGAACCAGGAGGCCGCCTGGGGACTGGCAGAGGCCCGTGTGGAACCGGGGCTGCCTCTCCTGCGTCCTGCCTGACTTCCAAGGTGACGCCCACTGCTCCTGCACTCCCGTCTTCTTACCTGAACCCCAGAAAAACCACAGTCACCACCTTGGGAGTTCACTGTGACCAACAGGCCCCGGCATTTCTAGCGCAATTGGACAATGCCAGCCATTCTACCCTCTTTAAGAAGGTGTAGGTGAAGGGGCTGGGTGAAGTGCGAAGCTGTGACATTGTGACTTTATACTGTGAGACAGGAGATGGCCAGGATATACAGTAGAGCCTAGACAAATCCAAAGCAGTGCTGATCACAGTAGGAAGAAATTAAAACTCTAGAAGGAAAGGGGGATTAATATTGAACACCGCATCCTTCGTAAAGAAGGCACAGCCTCTGAATTCACATCACTTGTATTTTCCAACACAGAAAATGTTTATCCAGCTGCAAATGTATTTGGAATGCATATTATTCTACAGTCCCTCTTTCCAAATTCTATTTTCAAAGTCCTTCTTCTATTACTTTTTTTTGCTAGATTTTTTAATATTGATAATCATCTTTTTGAATCTCTTCCTCTCTTCTAGTTTGAATCTCTAGGAAAAATAATAATAGTAGCAGTAAAGTCAGATATAAAGGAAAGAATCAAAAAGAAAGAAGGCTTTAGATCTGAATTCTGATTTCAGAATTCTGTTTTGAAGCGTGATTTCTTTCTAAGCTGCATTTAAGAACACGTGCTCCACAGTGGCTTAATAATCTCTTTCCTTAGAAAACATCCTGAATTTCAGGACCCATGCCCTTTCTCCTCCACTTGCATTGCTTTGGTTTAATCCCGCCTTTACTTTTTGTCTCTCAGAGAGATTGGCAGCCACTGCTTTCCAGTGCTCCAGGCTCACCCTCTCCATGCCACCCTACCCTATCACTTTGATACCCAAGTAGCATCCTAAATTTTAAATCTCTTAATGTTCGCCTTAAAACTTTTCATTGGCTATCCATGACCTACAGCAGAGGTTCTTAATAGTTTGGGACTTTTGATTAAAGTTTTGGTCACTCTTTGTCACTCTTTAAAAGCAAATCACTCAGGATAAATAATAAATCCTGAGTTAAGAATTTCTTCCTTGGTCTAGAGCAGAAGTCACTCAAGGGGTGTGCGTGTACCCTGGGAATACGTAAGATGGCCCATGATGGGACAAAGAAAACAATTATTAGCACTTTTATGTTTACACATTCTTTGTCTTTAACAAAACTAAAAAGAATACAATTAGGAGGTCATTTAAATGTATACTCGGAGAAGGCAATGGCACCCCACTCCGGTACTCTTGCCTGGAAAATCCCATGGACGGAGGAGCCTGGAAGGCTGGAGTCCATGGGGTCACTGAGGGTCGGACACGACTGAGCGACGTCACTTTCACTTTTCACTTTCATGCTTTGGAGAAGGAAATGGCAACCCACTCCAGTGTTCTTTCCTGGAGAATCCTGGGGACGAGGGAGCCTGGTGGGCTGCCCTCTACGAGTTCGCACAGAGTCGGACATGACTGAAGCGACTTAGAAGTAAATGTCTTTACTAATACTAATCTTGAATCTACGAAATTACTCTGGCACTCTTGCTCTGTCTGGCTTTTACCCAACACATCTAAATTTCTCTAAAAAGAAAGGAAACTCCACAAACAAGGGGTGATGCTGCATCCTCACTCACTTCTTCACCTTCACCTATGGTCACGATTTGCATTCTGTAGGTTGTAAGCTGCCATGGATGGTTAGGTTACGAAAACTGAGTCCTTCATAAAGGAGATTCTTTGCAATTCTTTTAAGTTAGATGGGAAATTTCACACCGGTGCCAGTCTGCTAGTTACTTTGTATCCAAATAATTAAAGAGTTATTCCACACAAGATGATTTGCATATTTTCCTTTTGCAAATGACAAGGATCCCAAGTTGTCAGACTTTTTCATGTGAGAACTAGTGGCTGCCAGAGTTATATAGATATTTTCAGGAAAAGGAATATGCTTGGTCAGTCTCTTTAAGGTAAAGATGGCCTTTTGATGGTGAATGAGAATGTAACTGCTTTTCTAAAATAATTTGCTATTTTGAAAATGGGTGTGGTAGGCAGTCTCTGAGGTTGCCCCTCCCCCTTCCCATCCCCTCTTCCTGGTGTTCATGCTCTGGTGTAAGCCCTTTCCCCTGGAGCGTGGGCTGGACCCCAGGACTCACTTCCAGCAAAGAGAATATAGGAAGGTTGAGTTCATGCTCAGTTGCTCTGTGGTGTCCAACTCTTTTGCAACCTTATGGACGATAGCCCACCAGGCTCCATGGGGTTTTCGAGGCAAGAACACTGGAACGGGTTGCCATTCCCTTCTCCAGGGGTCTTCCCAGCCCAGGGATTGAGCCCACATCTCCTGTGTCTCCTGCACTGCAGGTGGATTCTCTACTGCTGAACCATTAGGGAAGCCCATAGCAAGGTTACCTCTGAGATTAAGTTACAAAAAGACTGTGGTTTCTGTCTTATGCTTGCTCTCTTTACAGAAAAGCCGATGGTAAGAAAGTACTCTCTCTGCAATGACCATGAGGACTCAAGTGAGGTCTGCCAACAGGTATGTGAGTGAACTTGAAAGCAGATTCGCCCCCAACCCAGCCTTGAGCTGCCTGGAGCTCCACCCCAGTTGTAGCCTTGAGACATAAAACACAGCAAAACCACCCCTAGATTCCTGACCACAGAAACCATAAGATAATAAATGTCTGCTGTTTTAAGCCACTAATTTTAGGGATACTTTGTTACACAGCAATAGATAACTCATGCAGTTGGAGAAAGCTTTCCAATCATCAATGAGCTGATGGCTGAAAATCATATGAATGCATTTCATTAATTAAAGAAGAAAAAAAAAAAACTCTCCCATCTGCACATTTAAAAAATAAATAGAAACAGAATTCACTGGCCATTTTTTTTTAATCCCAGATAAAATTATTGATGAATTTGAACCAACTGCTAAAAATACAGAAATGCAACACCTTCTAAAGAGTTTTCAATAACAAATGAATGATTGACACCAGAGAAAATGAAGTTATTATTAAACTTCAAGAAAGATCTGAATATAATGCTCGAAGTAAATAGAGTCATGATTTGGTCAATCCTGCTAACAAACACTCCTGTTGAAACTCTCTTTGTATAGTATATTGTTTTGATTAAAACTAGAAATTAAAATAAACTGAACTTGAAACCAGTCCTTCAAATTACCCTATCACAAAGTATCACACAAAAGTTTTCAAAAATATAAAACATTTTCAAACACATTGCTCATGCTAATATTTAATAATATATTTGTGGGAGTAAAAATTTTTAGATGTTGTCTATGTAATCTTATCTCTGTATTTTGTAAGAGATCCAATAAACTAGTATGATGTACATGTACATAAACAATTAAATATCAATATAAATTATTAAATAACTACCTAGTTAGAGAGGAGAGGCTCAAGTTATTTTAACAATTGAAACAGTTTATATATCCCTGACCTTGAAGGTGAGTCCAAATGCTTTCCCTGAGTTTGTATAGCTTCCACCTATCTTTCTAGCCCTGTACTTAGAGCCACTTGCAATTCTCAAGACACTCGAGAGTAAGCTCAGAAGTGAATCCTCCCCCAGAAGCCCTTCTTCCAGCACCACCCCCATCTGGCCAATGGTCAGCTTACTTGTCAGCTATTCCATGGAATTTCCTCTTCCTCTTCCCCTCCCTCCAGCTCCCCAAATATATAGTACCTTTGTAATTCCTTTATTACAGGACTTACCGCACTGTGATATACTTCAAGGATTTATTTTTCATCGACCCTTATCAAACTGAGGGCGTCCTACAAAATTTTCTCAGTAGATGCATGTACAAATGAACTCAGCTTTTCAGATCATTTTCCTCTACGGTTCAAAGTCTAACAAGGTCTCTCTTCACCTTATCCTGGCCAGCTATCTGGAAACTTTACCATCAAGATTCAGTTTAATAAACTTTTAAATCTTTTTCCCAAAATATTTAAAAATTGATTTAAGGACCAGATCCAGCATTTGAGAGCAGCTTTCTTAAAACATTGGGTAAGCCAGCATTGTCTGCCAGACTGCCTCAGGTTAAATCTACTTCTGCTGCTTGGGCACATTAAATATCCTCATGGCACTCAATTTCCTCATCTAGTAAATGAGGAAAATAATCATTAATAAATATAGGTGTGGCACAGAGTAAAAGTTCAATAAGTGTTGGTTATCATCCTGTGCTTTTGATATTCAGCAAATGAGTAATAAGTGCTAACTAAGCTCCCAGAGTGGATCCCCCGTGTACCTACCCCAGTGAACAGACACATGCGTCCACAGAGAGAGGCATCTTAAGTACAGGGCTGTGTCTACTTTTATTTTCGTTATTGTAACACCAGCGCCTGGCATAGAGTAGGAGCTCCATTAATGTTTATTGATTTATTTCAAAATTCTCCATACATCCCTGCCTTGTACAGATTTGAATTCTCATTGTGATTCAGACCACCCTTTGGAAAGCATTCTCAGGGCAGCTATTGTCAGAAACAGGATGTGGGGAAACAGTTAACGAGGCTGATGTTGCAGGAAAAGCTGAGAAAGAGACATGGGAGGAAATTAGGGTTCAATAGGGTCCAAAAGTCTATCAGTAATGTAATGGGAAATGATTCACAAATGCAGTATTTACACACAAGTACANAGGGCAGCTATTGTCAGAAACAGGATGTGGGGAAACAGTTAACGAGGCTGATGTTGCAGGAAAAGCTGAGAAAGAGACATGGGAGGAAATTAGGGTTCAATAGAGTCCAAAAGTCTATCAGTAATGTAGTGGGAAATGATTCACAAATGCAGTATTTACACACAAGTACAAAATGTTCCAGTGACTTCAAAAAGTAAAATGGCTTATTTTAAAACAAACAAACAACAACCTTGACAAATTCTAACACAGAATAAAAGCTGTTTAAAATTGAATCAGTGTTGTAGTCAGAATTCTTTCAGTTATAGGTGACTAATGCAAAGTTAACTGCTATAAGAAAGGAATTTTATGGGCTTGCATAAATAAGGGTAGAGGTTTGTCTCGGGGACATGTAAACTGTCATCAGGTGGGTCTTTCATCTATTTATTCCTTTATTTATACATCCACATGTCCATCTCTCTGACTTCCGATCTATCTCCCTAGCTTTTGATTGTCTCTTAGTTCAGGCAAGTGTTTTCCATTTTGCAGAGAGAAAAAAGAGGCAAAGCCACCAACAACTCCAAGCATACATCATCTCAGTTCATTAGCCAGAGATGGGAAGTTCCTTTTCCCTCCTGGGTCCATGTAGGGTGAGAAGGGTTGTTGGATAACCGGAACAGTTATCTGTCTACCACAACCATGATGGAAAACCCACGCCAAATTCTACTACTTCAACACACAAACCACTTGCCACCTTCATATTTCCTGGCCGTGCTAGTGAATAACTTTATATAGTATCCTGGCATATATTTTTTCATTTGACATTTTGTCATAAGCATTTTACCTGTTGCTACATAGACTTTATAATGACCAGTTTTAAGAAACCATATAAGATTTAACTGTGATTAGTCATTATGCAATAATTTACTTAATCATTTCCTTAGTGATTTCTGCAAGTTCCAGCTGCAGCTATAATTTTAAAATAATTATTCTCTTCCTACCTGTAGTTTGAAAATATATATTTCCTTAAGATACTTCCCAGAAATTGGATTAATGAGTGAAATGGTAAGAACAGTTACATAGATCTAATTCTTAAGATATATAACCAAATGTAAGTTTAAAAAGTTGAACCAGTTTTCAGTGTATCCAATGATGTGTATATGCTACAGCATCACCATATGATACTGAGTATCATGTGCAGATAAACCTTCATGAACTCATGATGCCTGAACATTCTCACCAGTTCACAGTGTTTTCATTAATAGCCTGACTCTCTTGAGGAAACATACATGAGATTACTTAGCCCAGTACATAGTACATAGGTAATAAAAGNATTTCCCTTGGTATCTCTAATTTTCTTAAAGAGACCTGTAGTCTTTCCCATTCTGTTGTTTTCCTCTATTTCTTTGCATTGATCACTGAGGAAGACTTTCTTATTTCTCCTTGCTATTCTTTGGAACTGGGCATTCAGATGGGTATATCTTTCCTTTTCTCCTTTGCCTTTCATTTCTCTTCTTGTCTCAGCTATTTGTAAGACCACCTTGGACAACCATTTTGCCTTTTTGCATTTCTTTTTCTAGGGGATGGTCTTAATCACTGCCTCTTGTACAATGTCATGAACATGTCCATAGTTCTTCAGGCACTCTCTCTATCAGATCTAATCCCCTGAATCTGTTTGTCACTTTAACTGTATGATTGTAAAGGAATTGGTTTAGGCCATACCTGAATGGTCTAATGAATTTCCCTCCTTTCTTCAATTTAAGTCTGAATTTTGCAATAAGGAGTTCATGATCTGAGCCACAATCAGCTTCCAGTCTTATTTTTTCTGACTGTATAGAGCTTCCCCATCTTCAGCTGCAGAGACTATAATCAACCTGATTTTGGTATTGACCATCTGGTGATGTCTATGTGAAGAGTTATCTCTTGTGTTGTTGGAAGAAGGTGTTCGCTCTGACCAGTTCACCCTCTTGACAAAATTCTGTTAATCTTTGCCCTGCTTCATTTTGTATCCCACAGCCAAACTTGCCTGATATTCCAGATATCTCTTGACTTCCTACTTTTGCATTCCAGTCCCCTATGCTGACAAGGACATCTTTTTTGGTGTTAATTCTAGAAGGTCTTGTAGGTCCTCATGGATCCATTCAACTTCAGCTTCTTCAGCATTAGCGGTTGGGGCATAGACTGGATTACTGTGTTGAATAAAGTGATTGAAGAATTGACAGCTTTACAGTCTCAGATACTTCCAAGTAAGATTCAGTTATTCACTTTTTCAACTCTTCTTTCATATCCCTCAGTGTAGGTTAATGATTTTCTATGTAAGACCCTATATATTTTACATTGATTGCTCCTAGTCACTTTGGTATGTTTTCATTATTATTNACAGCTTTACAGTCTCAGATACTTCCAAGTAAGATTCAGTTATTCACTTTTTCAACTCTTCTTTCATATCCCTCAGTGTAGGTTAATGATTTTCTATGTAAGACCCTATATATTTTACATTGATTGCTCCTAGTCACTTTGGTATGTTTTCATTATTATTCATTCACTTATTCAATAAATGTTTACTGTTGTCTCCTACATGTTAGGCACTGTTTCAGGAGCTGGGAAAGCAATAGTGAACAAAAATTGCTCTCTCCCTTATATTTGGTATATAAAAGAACTTTTGAATTTTATGTACTTACTTTTAACCAACCTTTTTACTAAATTCTTTTACTGCTTCTAAAAGTATTTTAAATGACTTTCTAGTTTTACCAAATAGACAACTATACCCTCAGATAGTGAAAACTTTGCCATCTCTTTCCAAACATACTTATTTCTAGTTCATTTTCTCCTTTTATCTATTAGCATAGTGATGTTTTTAATAGAGTCCCTGTATTTACCTGATACTTAACATTTTGGAAATTAATTCCATTTTAACAGTCAGGAAGAAGAGATATTAAAAATATTTTTTAATCTTAGGCCCATATAAGCTACCAGAAATTTTAATTTAAGTATCAAATTATCTGATATGATTCAAATATTCGATTCGATACAATTGACATTAGCTGGGACAGCTGATGCTAAAGTCATTTTGAGAAAATGCTAATTTTTTTTCTCTTTGCTGCCAGATTGTTGATGCAGAACTAATAAAAAGAAAAGAAGACAAATTGGTTGAGGCCTAGAGGCCTAAATAATTCATTGAGTCAGCTATTGCTGAATCTATCTGTTAAAGTAAAATACAAAATCATGTTTCACCGTTGAGTTAGAAAACATTAAATCTACTTATTTCTTTTATATTTATATTTGCCTATTACTTATACAAACATTGAAATAGCTACAAATTTAATTCGTATATCCAGTTCCATTAAAAAAGGGTTGCCTGAGTAAAGCTTTACACCACATTTGTAAACAAAGTTTTTCTGAGTCATTTGTCCTAATAAAATAAAAAACAGGGATTAAGAACAGCGATATGGCACCCATTCCTACAGCTGAAGAAAGTGAGACTTGGCAGACCTGAGTGTCTTGCTCATGCACACAGAGCCCAGTCTCAAACTCTGGTTTTCTGCCTCACATGAAATAGTCTCTTCACCATGCTGTCCCTTTCGTGTGGCCTTTCCTACATAATTAGAAATACTCAAATGTGTTTCCTCACTTACCTAGGAAATTTTCTTAATTGCTACCTTTCCCTATTATTTTAGCAGGAAATTATTTTTTATAAAACTCACATGTGGCTTTTGATTTTATGGTGCCCTTTTCCTGAAGGTTCAAATAATGAACGTTATGTTTGAAGAGTACATTCTTACAACAGTCCTGTGTTGGGGGAAGCAGAAATGATGAACCTTCTGTGATGTAAATCAACATTCTCATTGTTAAAAAATAGATGCACTCATTCATAAGTGTCACCAAGCACTCCAAACTGAATAGGAAGGAATATCTGAGTGGAACTGATAACAGCCAAGCCTGGAGAGGAAGCAAGACAGCCTGTTACCAGCTATTGAAAAGTTTCATGATAAAAAAAAAAAAAAAATGACATGCAGCAGGAAATTCCTGACCAGTAGTGTAATCTCTTACATAAATGTGTTGGCAGATAAACGGATTTTTATGATTTTCGCTTACGCCCACTGTTCATTGCCCCTTTAGATATGTCACCTTGTAACTGTATTGTAACTTCACTCTAACTCTGTTTAATGGTCTGATTCAATAAATTGTAAGTTCACCTTAATCCCTTCAAAATATTCTTGGCCCTTTGCCCAAAAGTAGGGGAAAGCGTAACTAAAATACCACAAGAAACTTGATGTAAGCTAATTCTAGGAAAAGTATATGGAGGATAAAATGCAGTAAGACCCTAATTTACTATTATAGTATAGAAAATAGGCAGTGGAAATTTTAGTGTACTGACTAAGGCCATAGCAATAGACCTATGGAACTAAAAGAGCAGAAAGTAAATGAAATAAATATGTGTTAAAATCCTGGCATATGTTAAATACTAACCTAAATGTTTTACTTACATTTTCTCATTTCATTTTTATAACAGCACTGCAAAATGACTATTAGAAATTTCAAGAAGATGAAGTTATATAATCCATACCCTGCCACCTCCACGGCAGACCTAGATTTAGTCATTCCTGGCGCTGCCACTTGCTGCCCACGCAACCCTGGGCCAAGTGTGAGCTTAACTTTCCTCACTTGTAAAATAAGAATGAAGATACCTACCTCACAAGGTTACCGAGAAGACATTTAATAAACGGCAAAACTAAACACATTGGCGATTACTACCATTAACACAAATAGTTTAGCTGATAAGAGAAAGTGATGGGAATCGATTTCCAAATTGTTTTCTTGGACACTTTTTGTTTTTGAACGCTTGATTACGCAATACTGGTCTGTGTTTTCCAGGCAAGGTCTTTCTGGTTGAGCATCACTGAATCATTTCCTTCATATTCAGATGAAAGATATGCCTGGTTAGGTCAGGCTCCACCCTGCTCTATCTTAACAATCCATACATTGCAGGTAAGCAAACAATTAGGGTTGTTAAGAATTTCACTCCTAGGAGACCAAGATTCCCTCTCTGCAGATATTTCCAGCACAAAAACGGGAACCGTAGGGTCATTGACCTACTGACACTGAGTCTACAATGACAAATCCTATGCCAGTAAAGTGAGAGACCAGGGGAGTGATTCCAGTATTTTCTGTTTTTCATGCCAACTAACTCAGTTTGCAAATGAAATCTCATGTGGCTCTACAACATAAATGGCAGATAATAGCAGCAATATTTTATCAAAATATTTTATTGGTCCAAATTTGTCACATACATTTATTATAAAATTAATAAATGAAAATGGCGAGTTTTAAGGAACACAAACAATTTTGAAATTGGAGATTATTCATGACAGTGATACAAATCTTAACGCCCAGTGCTCCAAAATTTCATTTTGTTTTGTTTACACAAAATTGAGATGTCTGATTCACGAGTAATCGCAGATGAGAACAGTTTTTGTTAGTTGGTTTTTGGTTTGTTTTGTTTTTGTGGTGACTGTAGGTTTGGGCTGTTTGGTTTTGTGTTCATATTTAACAGTTTATATTGCTTTTCTATTAAGCAATTAGCCAGAGAGACTTTATTTGAAAATGTGCACAGGTATAAGTTACTAGCCATACAACGTAAGATCACCATAATTAATATTGCTCTGAAGGTATATGTCGATAAAATAATTGTTTAGGTGGAGAACTCAAGAGAATCACCTGAAAAACTATTACAAACAATAAAGGTTTATATGGTGAAAAACATAATATGGAAAAAACAAGTCTTCATATAGACAACAATCAGAAGATACAATAGAGGAAATCACTCTATTTACTGAAAAAAAGGTTAAAATTCTTCAAGATAAACTCAATGGTTATTTTTTTAAAGACTCAAACAATTGGAAAGGCATATCATGTTTTTGGTTTAAAAGACTCAGCATCTTAAGATGTAAATTCTCTCAGAAGGTAATTTATGAATACTAGGCATCCCACTGCCAAAACTGCTGATAGGATTTTTTCAGACTAGGCAAGCCGATTTTAAAGTTCCTGTATAAAACTAAATAAGCAATAAGAGCCAGTAAAAAGTATCTAAGGAAAAATTTTTTTAAAAAAAGAATGAGGAAGGGTTGATAATACCAGTTATTAAAACTGATGGGAGAGAAGAAAGGAAGAAATGGAAGGAGGGAGAAATTTAAACATAGAATTGTCTGGAATTGCACTAAACATCTCAGAAGAAATTAGCTATATTGCTTGGTTCTGTGGAAGAGAAGTAGATGCATTTGTATCAATTTTACATTTTTTTATCACTACATACATGCATGTATGAGCCATTCAAAAACTTTAAAATAACTTTAATATACAGATATAAATTGAATAAATGAAGACTGTAATATCTACAAAGTTAAGGGAAACATATATCAATTGCATTTAAACACCTACAATCCATTACATGTATTAGATTTACAACCATAATCTGTGATTAGTTATACTGCTTAACAGAAAATAGTTTATAAATCTTCCCTGCTGGCTCAGCGGTAAAGAATCTGCCTGCAATGAAAGAGATACGAGTTCGATCACTGGGTCAGGAAGATCCCTTGGAGAAGGAAATGGCAACCCACTCCAGAATTCTTGCCTGGAAAATCCAGTCCCAGAGGTTGCAAAGAGTTGTGCACGACTTAGCAACTAAACAACAATATTTTGAAAACTTCATCCTAGAATCTAGGACACTCAAATATTCCAAAACCAAATAACATTAAGCCATAATAATACTCAGCATAGGTATTTTCTAAATAGGAAAGAAATTAAAGGTAAGAAAGGAACCAGTTTCCATAGCTACTGCTTTGGAAATAGGTTAAAATACAGTTTTCAATACAAATATATTATTTTCCCCCTCCTTTCTATGTCACCAGTATACAAATGTCTTTTTATAAATTTAATGGACTAAATGAGCAATTATTAAATCAGTACTTTTAAATCTTAAATTGCAGCAAAATTCCAATGATACTAGGAGGCATCTCAAACCCTTAACATTAACCCTGGTACATAGAGGCACTCAAGAAATATTTGTTGAATAAACACTACTAGAAATATGGCTTCCCTGGTGGCTCAAACAGTAAAGAATCCAGAGTTTGGAGTTCGATCCCTGGGTAGTGTCAGGAAGATCCCTATGAGAAGGGAAAGGCTACCCACACCAATATTCTTGCCTGGAGAATTCCTTGGACAGAGAAGTTTGGCCAGCTACAGTCCATGCTATCTTTTAGAATCCTAATGTCATTAAGTGAATTTTAAAACTGAAAATTGAAAGGTAATGGATATCTTTTAAAGTCAATTTGAAAAAATCAAAATCATAGGAATTCAGGCCAAAAGTAACCAGAAAACAGTGTCCTTATTTTCAGTAAATATAGCAAAAGTATTCTAATCATTCTCCAGTGGCCACTTGGTCATGCTGCTGCTGCTGCTGCTAAGTTGCTTCAGTCACGTCTGACTGTGCGACCCCATTGACGACAGCCCACCAGGCTCTCCCATCCCTGGGATTCTCCAGGCAAGAACACTGGAGTGGGTTGCCATTTCCTTCTCCAATGCATGAAAGTGAAAAGTGAAAGTGAAAAGTGAAAGTGAAGTCATTCAGTTGTGTCAGACTCCCAGCGACCCCATGGACTGCAGCGTACCAGGCTCCTCCGTCCGTGGGATTTTCCAGGCAAGAGTACTGGAGTGGGGTGCCATTGCCTTCTCCGCATTTGGTCATGAGTAGAGATCTCTTTTATTCTTTTAAATAGTTACACAGTGTTCCATTACATAAATATATCAGAGTTTGTTCAAAACCAGTCCTCTATTGATATTGTGCTGCTCTCATTTGGTCATGAGAGCACCACAAAATGTATTATTATAAAAAGGTACATTATTCTTTGCAGCATTATAATAGTAATAGCAAAAGTCTGAAAACAGTCTAAGTATTTATCAATAGAGGACTGGTTTTGGACAAACTCTGATATATTTATGTAATGAACACTATGTAACTATTAAAAAAAATTAAATAGATCTCTATATGCTAGTGTGGAACAACCAAGATATCCTGTTACTTTTTTAAAAGCACAGAGCTTTTAAAAAAAGTTCTTCCCAGGAGGAGCAGGGAAGCCTACTTTACATGGGCTCTCAAGTCAATGAGTAAAGCTGAAAAGTTCCCCAACGACCCCCTTGGAGCAATGCCAGTTTGGAAGCTTATAAAACCTCTCGATAAATCCTGCACAGAGTCGGTGTTTCCTATGGCATTGAACGGCATTGCTAGTTCTTCAGTTGCACATCAGATGAAGCTAATCATCATTTACAGCTCATGTTGTGTAATAGATACAGTCCTAAAAGTCAGCCTCTCTTGAATATCACAGCAAAAGTAAAGGACAAAGGCAAAAATCAAAAGTGGGACTACATCAAACTGAAAAGTTCCTGCATAGCAAAAGAAGAAAGTCACTCAGTCATGTTTGACTCTACGCAGCCCCATAGGCTCTAGCCTAGTAGGCTCCTCCATCCATAAAATTTCCCAGGCAAGAATACTAGAGTGGGTTGCCATTTCCTTCTCCAGAGGATCTTCCCAACCCAGGGATCGAACCCCAGTCTCTCACACTGCAGGCAGACACTTAACCATGTAAGCCATCTGCGAAGCCCTGGTGGGCAAAAGAAGCAACCAGCAAAATGAAAAGGTAACTTACAGAATGGGAAAAAAGTATTTGCAAACCATCTGATAAAGGTTAATATCCAAAATATGTAAGGAACTCATACAACTCAATAGCAAAAAATCAAACAATCCTATTGAAAGATAGCCAAAAGACTTGAACAGATATTTTCCTCGAGACAGCATACTAATGGCTAACAGGTGAAAAGATGCAGATTGCTTTTTTGGAGCTGTTTATTTGTAACTCTCCCTTTCTCTTTGTATTTTAAATTCCTATGATAGGAATTTGAAATTGGTGTTGATGTTTGACTGTGCTTCTGAATAACTTATTTTTACTCTCTGATCGCATTAGATTTGGAATGTTAGATCTATCAAAATAAAAATAACAAACTAGACTTGGGGAATATTCAGAAAATGAAAAAAAAAAAAAAAAGCCAAACTTTCTTCAGCCATAAAGAAGGAGACCTTGCAACATGCAGCAACGTGGATGAAACCTGAGGGCATTGCACTAAATTGAATTAAGCCAATCCCAAAGGGACAAATAGTGCATGATTTCATTCCTATGAGGTATCTAAAATAGTCAGACTCAGATTAGAATGGAAGTTCCAGGAGATGGTGGAGGGGGAAAGGAGGCGTTGCTAATCACCAGGTATAGTTTGATGATGTATACACATGCTGACTAAGTTCTGGACATATGCTTTACAATACTGTGTCTAGAGTTAACAATACTGCATTGCCCACTTTAAAATACTATATTAATATATTATACTGTTAAAATACTGTATTGCCCTCTGTTAAGAGGGCAGATCTCGTGTTTTCTTACCATAGTACAATAAGAAGCCTGTCTCATTCTGGGTGCAGGGCTGGGCATATGCTGAAAGTGAATCCAGGTGAAGGAACAGGAGTTGCTATGTCCATCTCCTGCTCAGCCATTGAGTGGAATGGCAGGTGAGATCATCAGCACGGATTTTTCCTGCTTTAATTTCTTTTATTTTGGTGTTATTGTTGTTGTTGTTTTGCCAAGTACATGTAGGGAACTCTATTTTTCACTTCAGATATATAGAGTAGATTTGAGTCATATTCACTTATGGTACACTTCCTCTGCAAAATTCTTCCACTTGTGTAAAATAAATAAAAGTACATAGGTGTGTGACTCTATGGACTGTAGCCCAACAGGTTTCTCTGTCCATCGAATTTTACAGGCAAGAATAGTGGAGGGGGTTGCCATTTCCTTCTCTAAGGCATATTCTGACCTAGGGATAGACCCTCATCTCTTGCCACTGTGCTACCCGGGAAGCTCTTCACTTATCCACATACATACTTACCTATACATAGACTATCTGAAGGGACACTCAAAAACTGGGAATACAGGTTATCTTTGCCAGGAAGGACAGGGTACTTGAAGACCTGGAGTCACAAGGACACATTTCACTCTGTAGTATTTTGGTGTTATTCAAATGTTTTACCGTATATCCCATTCCTTTAAAATTACAAGTGAAAATACTGTTTAAAAATGTACAAAACGTCTAATGGTTTAAGATTTATTAATAGCTGTAAACTGAAGACTGATTAATCTTCCGCTAATAATGACTTACTCTTCCTCTTCCCCAGTTCTTAACTTTTGGAGTTCACAGAATCTTTAAAAGTTTGATAAAACTAAAAATCTCCCTCAGTGGCCAACAGATACATACATATACATAAACCCATGAAATCTCTGAACCCTCAGTTTAAAGCTGTTACATTACATCAACACCTATTTGTGAGATACTTGCCACAAAATGTTCAACCTGAATCTATTTATGAAGATATAATCAGATACATTCAAATAAGCAATATTCTCCAATATAATCAGCCTAAATTCTTTAAAAATTCAATATCATGGAACACAGCAAAGCAAAACATAAATCTAAAGAAAATAAGACACACACAATTAAATACAATGTGTGAACTTTGATCAAATCATGATTTGGGGAAGAAAAGAAATCTATAAAAGATATTTGGGACAACTAGAGAAATTTGAATATGGATTCTATATTAGATGCCATTATGGGATTATTATTTATTTTAAGGGTGTGACCATGCCTATTAAACAACCGAGGGGTGAAATCTGCCTGCAACTTACTTTATAGTTCAAAGCTATTGCACACAGTGCAAGTGAATATAACTAAATGTTAGCCACTGTTAAAGGTTAGTGCCTATAGTAAAGGGTATTTTTTTCACACTATTTTTCTAACTTTTCTGTCAGTCTGAAGTTTTCTATAGAACAAGTTCCCTTCACGCTCCCATAACTGTGGCAGAGCCCCATCACCAGATTTCCCCCTTCTTCCTACTCACCCATTGGGCTTTCCACCTCCAACTGTCTTGCCAAAATGCATTGCTGATACAAGAAATCTAGCACTTGATCCATGTCTCCCACAAATATTATGAAGCATAGGCAGCATCTCACCCTCAGCCCGGGCTGCCTTTGCCTTTTTCTCTCTTGGCTAAGCCATGAGGAACTGTGCTGTTATCAACTTTATAACCCCAGGATTACAAACGCAGTAAGAGGAAGCAATAAACATTTACTGAGCTGAGACTTTGGGCCAGTGTCCCTGATCTTTAGTACCTATTGTACTACTCCTTAGCAAAGTAGGTAACAGATGTCACAGGAGGGTAAAACAAATGCTGAAACCAAACCCCCAAAATCAAACTCTAGGGTCGCCTCTCCCATGAGTACAGATCAAAAGAGTCTGGCTCACAGTAGCTTTGTGCCACGTTAGCAAGAGGATGGGAGCACAAAGCATGCCCCAAGCAGAATACAGTTAAGGTTTTCGCACTGCCATCTGTGCCTGCTGCTGGCTTTACCCAGCTTCCACCTGTTAGCTTTTTATTCTCCAATACTGCACTGATAGCATTTTCTGTAATGAGGGAGCCACAGAGACTATCACTGGCAACATAAGCACCATCCTTCTTTAGAGTAAATAAAACGATTTCAGGCAAATTGGAAACTAAGTGACAGAAAGTGTCACAGATGGAGGACACTGGAACGGGAGGGGAAGGCTGGTTGCTCCTCATCCCGGAGGTCCGTGATGGAGTCGATTCTGAATGCTGGCCACACATCCAAGCCACCTACCGCCATGCATATGCAGAACAAACCAGCTGAACTCTTTGGGAATAAGATGTTCCTGTGCTCTCCATTACAACCAAAATCAAATCTGTCCACTGCAATCGATATTGCACTTTTTAAAAAACATTTCCTTTTAACTTTACTCATTGCCCATTATTTTTCCTCTTCTCTTTTCCTGCACCTTCCTTTCTCTTCAGAGAAGTCTCTAGAAAGAAAACACATGACCCTCAATCTGGGAGATCAGAGAATCTGATTTACCATCTCCAACTCCCTGCTAATACTGGAACCCTTGACCTGACTAAAGGAAAAAAATAGTGATACATGTTTCACTGCCTAACTAGTTTCAACTCCCACCTCTTTCTGATTTGAAATCCAATCTTCCCTGGTGGGTTAGACCGTAAAGCATCTGCCCACAATGCAGGAGACCCAGGTTCGATCCCTGGGTCGAGAAGATCCCCTGGAGAAGGCAATGGCACCCCACTCCAGTACTCTTGCCTGGAAAATCCCATGGACAGAGAAGCCTGGTAGACTATTGTCTGTGGGATCACAAAGAGTTGGACACGACTGAGCAGCTTCACTTTCACTCTTGATTAAGCTTTAAAAATAAACAAAGAAATGGAGATGTTTGCAGTCAGAGTAATGGCAAAGCACACTGACCCAAGACAGGGGTTAGGACCTGGGTGAAGTAATACGTTCCCTAGCCTATTCTCTTTCTCACCTTTGGGTCCTTCTTCACCTTTCTGCCCTCTCCCCCTCTTTTTCCCTCCCTTTGGACCCTCTCCACATTCTGTGCCAGTGTCAACTAATGACTGCCAAAGCTGAAGGGCCTGACTTGCTAAAACTATTTCTGTCTTGTGGAATCAAGACTATGAGTTCCCTTCTCCTTTTCACTCCTTTGTCAGCAAGAAGGTTGAGCCCAAATTAGTCCACAGCGATCCACTGGCTCTACATCCTCTGGTGTTTGCTGAGCAGTGCTCTGTTCCAGGTATAAGCAGAGAGAAGGAAGCCTCATCCTGCCTGCAAGAAGCCTCTGCTCCAGCAGAGGAAAGTGCACCTGACAACAACTAAATCTAAGGCAAGGGAGAATCACTGAGGGACAAGTGATTAAATTTCAATGAGTTCGCCAATCCCCACCAGGAGATTATACCATAGAAAAATTTTCTTTCTACAAACACTTCAATAAACAAGAGTACAGAATAAAGATTTATTGGATGCCACACAAAAAATCCTCAGCCTCAAAAAGCACCTCTCCTTTGTGCAAGGGGTGGGGTGTTACACAGGAAAAATGCTTATTCTTTAGCACAAGAGGAACTAAATAGAAGATCAGAGGAACTTCTTATAAGGCTCTGTTTCCACCTCTTAGTCAGGAAGAGCAACACATACCAGCATGTATCCGATGATCTCAGTGGCTCAGTAGCCTTGTCCTGGGTTGGAGATAGCACCAGGATCATTCTAGTCTTAACTACTTTCCATATACCACTGGTAATTATGACTTTGGACAATCCAAGCCATATCGAAGTGAGGACTATTGAAAGAACTTTAAAAATATTACAAATCTCATCAATAACACCTTCATTCAGACTCAATTTGGCATGGCTATTGGTCCTGAGAGTTCCAGGAAGGTAATTTTAACAGACAAATGCTCAAGAAGATCACAGGTTTGTGCCTTTCCCAAAAGATACTACACTTAAAGCTGCAAAAATTGTCTAGGGTCTCCCAGGTCATAAGAAGGGAGAAATATCTGACTGGTAGGTGATTCCCTTTTCCCTTCTTTTAGTTCTCCAGGAAATGAAGCGAGTTCAGAGAAAGGGGAACTGGGTTAATGAACTAAAGAAACATTTGTCTAGAGTTGGGCAACCCTGATACATGGAACTGATACATGGAACGGGCAACACCGTTGGGAGAAGGCAGAAATCCAGCAGAGAAACGAGTGCCAATAGAGGCAGCCATCTGAGGTCTCTGAGGCCCCGACTATAAATAACTGCTTTCCCCCATGTTCCTGTCACCTCTTCCCAAAAT